>PVIW01004676.1:65937-125877 GCA_004026585.1 Noctilio leporinus | reverse complement strand
TGTGGGAAGAACCAGGGCAACTTGAGTTCTCAGGCGGGAACAGGGGCTGAGGATTCAGCACCTCAAGAGGAGAATCTCAGGACTTCCCTTTCAACTATATTGTCATTAGATGCAAAAGCCTCCACTTCTTTTCCCTTCAGAGAATTCAAAATGGTCTGTCTGAAGGCAACAGGGCGTGGTGACAGACTTACAGCTCCAGCTCAGGCTAAGTTACTCCGTATTCATTTCCAAATGCCCTGTCCAAGAGACTATAGAGTCCCAAGACTCTGTCCCTGCTCTGCAGGACCCAGCGAAGGGACTGGAGACAGGTATGAGGACCTTGGGCACAAAGATGAACATCAACGGGGACAAGGAAGAAGATGCGTACCCTAACAGGCATGCTTTCCTTCACCTGGTAGGTATCTGGGCCTTTGCTAACAGCAGAAACCAATCAAAAGGGCTCATAAAAATGGCCTGAAGAACAGGTCTTATTCCAAGAAAGACAGGGAAAAAAGCCTCAGCTGGTATGGCACCATTTTGGGTGGGATGACAGAGGGTAGTGGGCAGACCACTCCCGCAGGCAACATTCCTGCCTCCGCTCCCAGTGGTTCTGCTGACTCCTGATGCTCCCCATGGCTGGGAATCAGCGAGGAAAGGTGTTGTGTTTCACATGATCAGACACTGTTCACCACTGGCACCTGGAAGGCCTGACAGATTGAGGGCATCCAGGTCAAAGTTGAGGCCAGGAGGCATCTCCCCAGCCAGTTCTTTTGGAGGATGGCCCAAATCCTGTAGCTGCTGCATAAGATCCAGCACCACCTCAAAACGGGCTTTCTGAGTGGCTTCACTGTCCGTGGGGGTCTCTTCCTCAAACTGCTTACATATCTTCCCCATGACAGTGTGTTGTTCCTGATATTTCTCAAACTGTTCGGGAGGTAGAGATTCCCGGTGACTCTGCAACCATTCTGGATACTTTTCCATGATCTCCTTCAGTGACGGGTACAGCACATCCTTGGACAGTAGGTTCTGCATAATACTCTGCATGATGGGGAGAATGTTTCCTTCCCCATCCCCTTCGTCTATGCCCAGCCCTTCCATGGCCTTGGTGAGCTCCTCTTCTGACATGCCTGAGTTCTGCAGATCGGTGGCATTTTTGGCTAGACCACTTAGTGTCTCCTTTAGGCAAGAAGTGAATTCTTGTTGTGAAGTCACATCACTACCCACTCTTCCAGCAGCCTCTGAGAGCTTTTGGAACTGCTCCACCAGGTGGGGCTCTTCCGCAGCCAACTCCTTCATTGCATTCTCGAACTCTGCAGTGGCTTGGGAAGCCAGCTCACTGTCAAATAATTCCTGGAAAAACTTCTCTTGGGAGGCAAAGAGGGCATCTTTGGCAGTGTCTCCTGGTGATCTCTTCTGGGGTCCTGAAGCATCAGGGGCCGTGGTGGTAGGAGGGGGCGCTGGGGATGGTCTGGCCTTATCGAAATCATCAAGAGCACTTTCCAGAAGCTCTTCCAATTCCCGATCTGCGTCGGTCCCGACACCACAGTCCTCCCCTGCGGCAGCCATCTTGTTCCCTCCGACGCACCGTAGCAGATTTATTCTTCTTTATTCTTTGAATCTGCAGTGTTCAATATGGTAGTCACTTAAAATGTGGCTAGTTCAAACTGTAATATGCTATGGAGTACACACTGGATTTTGAAGAGTAAATAAAAAACAATTTAAAATGTCAATAGGACATTTTAATGTCCTAGGATTTAAATAATTTTGTTGAATAGTATTCTAGTTATTTTTTGAACTTGTGATTGACTTCCTATATGGTTTTAAACTGACTACTGAACTATTTAAGAGTCTGTTGAGGTAGAGATTAAGTATGTTCATATTTGAATAATGAAATTGACTATAGCATTAATATATTTTCCCAAGTATTCCCAGTTTGGGGACCTTCGTTGCTAGAAATGTCTATTTCCACTATCTATTTGAAAGGGAGCACATCTAGTTTAAATGCTAATATGAGAATATATATATTGCCTATGTACATGAATCATATAGTTTAGTAGTTGGTAACTTCTGTCCCAAATTACTCTTCACTCTCAGCATCTTTTCTAACCTAAAGATTGACTAATTTTTCAACACACCCACTACCGGTTGGTTGATACTTAAAACATAAGTTGCTAATAAAATCTACTAATAAAATGAGTGAACAAGCACTCATTTTGTAACAGTAAATAAGAAAGATAGCATGTATTCTATGTAATATACATCCACATTTTATTACTTTATTTTCCTTAACTGCATTGGATTTTATTGAGTTAATGCAATAAATTGATTTTCCCAACTTAGAAAATAATTTAAATCTAAGAAAACTTAACCTGCAGTAATGCAGATAAAACAAAAATACAAACCTATGTGTTATTTAGTAAGATCTACTTATAACAAGATTTTAAAGTTGGTTCCTATGCATTCAGCTATCCTATATCTTTTGATAGGTGCACTTAATCCATTACATTTAAGGTTATTATTGACAGATATTTCTTCATTGTCATTTTTTCCTTTTGTACCTGTGTTCCTCTCTGTATCTCTCTGTTTCTTCATCTTTTTAAAGCAGACCCTTTAGCATTTCTTGCAATGCTGGCTTGGTGGAGATGTAGGCTTCCAGCCTTCTTTTGTCTGGAAAACTCCTTATTTCACCTTTCATTTGGAAGTAGAGCCTTGCTGGATACAGTAATCGTTGTAGGCCTTTGTTTTTCATTGCTTGGAATATTTCTTGCCATTCCCTTCAGGACTGTAGTGTTTCTATTGAGAAATTACTGATAACCTTATTGGAGCCCTCTTGTATGTTATTAGCTGTTTCTCTCTTGCTGCTTTTAGGATTCCCTCCTTGTCTTTGAAATTTACCATTTTAATTATGATATGTCTTGGGTTGGGCCTGTTTGGGTTCATTTTCCTTTTGACCCTCTGTGCTTCCTGGACTTGTGTGACTTTTTCTCTTCTCAAGTTAGGCAAGTTTTCTGTCATTACTTTTTCAAGCAGATTTTCTATCCTTTGCACCCCTTCTTCTCCTTTTGGTATCCCTATGATACAGATGTTATTATGTTTCATGTTGTCCTGCAGCTCTCTTAAAACCTCTTCATTCTTTTTCACTTTGTTTCACTGGGAGTATTTTTCCACATTGTCCTCCAGCTTGCTGATCCAATCTGATCCTCTGCTTCCTCTAGCCTGATTTTGATTTCTTCTACTGAAATTTTTTTCTTTTTTCTTTTTTTCAAGATTTTATTAATTATTTTTAGAGAGAAGGGCAGGGAGGGAGGGAGGAAGAAAGGGAGAGAAACATCCATGTATGGTTGACTTTCACCTGCCTCCAGCTAAGGATCTGTCTGAAGACCTGGCTTGCAACCTGGTTATGTGCCCTGACTGGGAATCCAACCTGCCACCCTTGGGTTTGCAGGCCAGTGCCAATCCACTGAACCATCCAGGACCTTCTAATGTATTCTTCAATTTGTAAATTGTATTCTTTATTTCCTCCTGGCTCTCATTGATAGTTTCTATGTCCTTTTTAATGTTGGTGTAGTTCTCAATAATTTCCTTGTAGCTTCCCTGAAGTTCTTTGTAGTTACCCTGAAGTTATTTATAGTTTTCTTTGAGCTGGCTCATTGAACTTCTCTATAATCATTATTTTGAATTCCATTTCTGATCGTTAGCTTGCTTCTATTTCATTTAGCTCTCTTTCTGGGGATTCCTCCTTTCCTTTCGATGGGGGATTGTTTCTTTGTCTCTCCAACTTAGGTAACTCCTAGTCTTATTCTTGTACACTGCTTCAGATGATGCTTCACTGGTCAAAATCTATTCTTTCCTTCCTTTGGCTTTGGAGCTACTTATTTTAGGTTTTTGGATGGTATGATGACAATATGATGAAGAAATCAGCAGGCACCTCATAAGTGCCTATGTTTCTCAGGTCAACAGGTAAAGCATGCTCTTTAAAATTACCATTCTAGTGATTGCATGAGACAAATGATTAGGAACAGTGTGTAATGGTGGGGTGGGGAGAGGATTTATTAGTAATTTTTGGAGCATAAAAGCTTTCAGGGCTTCTGGGAGATAGATGCCTGCAATTTAATTCAAAGGGTTTAGAATCTGTTCACCAATTAGTATGCAATTACCTTAAAATTTTATTATCATTTCAAAGAAGAGGCTAAAATTATGCCCATCATTACCAACATGAGAGTGCTATAAATTATGGCCTGTTAACAGTGTGCATGGACCCACTCATAAGTGCAATCTGAGAAACTGATGTGGGAATCATCT
The DNA here is from genome assembly GCA_004026585.1 of Noctilio leporinus. Taxonomy (NCBI): domain Eukaryota; kingdom Metazoa; phylum Chordata; class Mammalia; order Chiroptera; family Noctilionidae; genus Noctilio; species Noctilio leporinus. The sequence continues at coordinate 121,596 of PVIW01004676.1, read as the reverse complement.
ATACCCATAACAAAAGTGAAATTGCAAAGATGAATAAATAAAATGTAAAATAATTAGCAATGGGTTATTGATATTATTTTATAAAAAGAGAGGGCAAGCAAAGAGATAATAAGTATATATATACACATGGATCCAGAGTGATTGATCTAAATAATATTAATATATGAGTATATCTTGGTGTTTGCTAATGCTTAAGGTAAAGTCAATAAAATAATAATTTTTATGAAACTTAATATGAGTACTGATTTCTAGGTATGTATTTCATGTTTTGAAAAAGTTGAAAATTTTTATTGTAGAAATATGCAAATTATATATAGTAATCTATTTAAACATGTTGCATATTAAGTTTTAATATGTAAAAGTTACTGTAAATCATTCCAACAATTTAAGGTTCTTAATATTATTCATGTAAAGTATGTACAAATCACCAGATTGCTCATGTGAAAATGTATATATTATATCATCAAATCTACCAAATGTTAAAATTAAAGAATTAAAAACTTTTTTGATTAAATTGGTGCTTTTTATTTCCGAACAAGTTAGGATTGAGTGGAATGACGTGTGTGTGTGTGTGTATGTGTGAGAGAGACAGAGAGACAAAGACAGAGAGACAGAGGGAGACAAAAAGAAAGAGAAAGAAAGACTAGGTGTAGGTTTGACATATCTGTGTAAGGCCCTGAGAAAAAATAAAAGCTCACATGTTAAGGAGGGTTTCTTCAGTATCCTGGCATTTGCTTGGTTCTTAACTTTAATTTCTTAGTGAAAACTTAGTAGATTGTATCATGTTTAATTAATTATAATATTTATAAGAAGTCAATTTATGGGGTCAACAGGATCCCAGAGCTACCTCATTTTTCTTTGTAAATTCTACTGTTACTATTTCAAAATGTTATTAACAATACGTAATATGTTTGTTGTAAAAACTAAAACAATTAAGAAGTATATAAAATAATAGCGTAAATATTTCTAAATTCTTCTATTCCAAGCCAATCACATTTTCTTTCTAAAGAAATAACTTTCCACTCTGGTTGGTGGCACAGTGGATAAGGCCTGAGAACTCAAAGGTCACTGGTTCGATTCCCAGTCAGGGCACATAACCAGGTCTCCAGCCAGGTCTCCTGCCAGGTCCGTAGCTGGAGGCAGGTGAAAGGCAACCACACATTGATGTCTCTCTCCCTGTCTGCCTCTCTGCCTTCCCCTTTCTCTAAAAAATAATAAATAAAATCTTTTAAAAAAAGAAAAGAACTTTTATAGAAGATATGGAACTTTCAAGGAATTTTCCTATAAAATTATTTTCTTGTTATTATTTATTTATATTTCCTATAAAAGGGGACATGACATTTTTTCATAAAACTGTATCATTTCAAAGCAATTGCTTTTTTAGCAAAACAAATAAGCAAAAAGTTTCTATTTTTCAAATCACCTAGTCTATTATAGCAGCCCTAGAAAATTAAAACAAAAGGGTATGTGAGTCAAGTCAGATTAATTAGAACCAGTAAGATTCAATTCTGGAAATGAATATTTTTCACTACTGCATTTAAAGGTTAGTGAATTCAAGCTGAAGGCTCTTGCAGCCCTCTTGTCACCATGAAGCTAGGTGGTAGATGACCTGTGGATCTAGCAGGACATCCAAAGCACTGAAAAATAGGGAGAAGTGGGTACCCAGGTGAAAACTGGCCACTGTCATCCACAAAAGGGTGAATGGCTTCTTGATAGCCAAAAACCATGTGTCCATTTCATTAAGAAACTACAGATTAGGATTAGGATTAGTATCAGATATTTTGGTAATAAAATATTGTCACATAATTAAATGGTAAAGGAAGAAATAGATTTTTGAATTAAACTACATTTTTACTTTAGAGAAAAGAAAAATGTTATCCTTCTCAAGAAAAGAGAGAGAAATAAGTAGTAGCTTCACCCATAGCACTGTTTATGAAGAAAACCAAATTGGTGGTGAGCTTCCCATAAATTATATAAATTAAATATGAGAAAACAGTGAAATAATGTTATTGTCAGAAAAAGGGAAGATAGATCCTGGGTCTATAATGAATAAATATTCATTTTCATCAGTAGGATCACATAGGATTCAATAAATATTATTGAAGACTAAGGCAAACTTAGTAAAATTACTGAATTTCAGGGTTAAAGTAGGCATCATTTAAATATACAAAAAGAAACAATCAAAATTAGTTTAATTTCAGAAACTTTATATGCAAAAGAAAAGGAAAGCAATAGTTCCAGAATTTGAAAGGAGAACAGAATGGAAGATAAATCAAGCCCAAATGTCACTAATATGTGAGACCACAGAAAAATATTTTCAAATATATAAATACCCTTTAAGTATATGTTCCATAAACTCTACATGAAAAATCTACTAGAATGCATAAGCAAAAGTTTGAAATTGTGGGATGAAAATACTGGTGGTAAATATTGATTTTTAGAAATATAATTATTGTTGTTTAGAAGTTCAAATAATAGTTACAAACTTTTATGATTGTAACTCATTAGTAAAACTATATAATGGAATAGCAAATAATAATTTTTAATTCAGCTTTAATATAATAGGGAAAATGTCCCAGCATTTGTTACCAAAACTGAAAGAGAAAGGGAAGAAGAGATGGTAAAAGTAAACAATTTTTTGCATTTTTCATAGATGATAGTAACTAATATAACATCTAAATATATAAATGCAAATTTTATATGCAGAAATAAAAAGAAATAAAGTTATTGGCAGAAAACTTGAACACTTCTTTCATTCTGGAAAAATTGAAAAATTCAAAATTCAATAAGGATATAATATTTCTAATGATGTAATTAATATAGTTGCTATAAAATTTTTATGTCATAGAGCTTCTACTTTTTAAAAATTCCTGGGGCCCTACAAAGCAAAAGCCAATAAATTCTTCCAAAGAGTAGAAAAGTATAACCTGTAAATACAATTTAGCAAAGCTGGATATACTTAGCAAAAGCAAAAACACCTGGCAGGTGGCTCAGTGGATGGGTGCCAGCCTGCAAACCCAGGGGTCGCTGATTCAATTCCCAGTCAGGACATATGGCCAGGTTGCAAGACAGGTCTCCAGCCAGGTCTGTAGCTGGAGGCAGGTGAAAGGCAATTTACATTGATGTTTCTCTCCCTCTTTGCCTCCCTCCTTTCCCCTATCTCTAAAAAATAATAAAAATAAAATCTTTAATACTAAAAAAGCAAAAACTAAGGAATGACTTTAATTTAGCCAACAGCTGGGTCAAATAGAAAATAAAATCCAGATCTGTAGAATATTGTAAAAATCAGATTGAGAACACTATATATAAAAATGTAAGGTAAAGAAGATAAAAATTATTAAGCATTCAATATACCACATTGAACAAACATGTCTAAGGAAAGCAAATGGAATAAAGGAATTAACAAAGATAAAAGCATAAGTTAATAAATTAGAAAGAAAAAGTAGAATTGATGTATCTACAGGATAACAGTAACAAAAACCTATTCAAATAGGTGATTTTTCACTTAGTCTCATCAAGGGAGTAAGTAGATGGGAAGAGATGAAGGCACAGGTACATAGATTTCAGGATGAGAATATGGAATGATCTGCAAGCACAGAGATTGTTAATGGAGCTATGTGAAATACTTTTCAAAATTCTATTCCAACAAACATGGAAAGCTCCTTGAAGAATGATTTTCAGGAACTATGCTACCAAAATTAACTCTAAAGGGAGAGAAAATATAAATATCCAATAACCATGAAGGAAATTAGACAGTTGTTGAAGACCCCTATTTTCTTCCCTGTCTCCTATTTCTGCGTACAGACTTTATGGGTGCAGTGTTCCAGCAGCAATATTTATTTTCTGTATTATTGAGAAAAATTACTTCTGGTCATCCTGAGGTTGTATGTGTGCATTCTCTTAATACTTTGGGGTATATTTTGTCTGGTTTAACTATTTTAATTGCCTTTAAACATTTTTTAAATTAATATCCTCTTGTCTACATGAGATTCAATACCTGGTTGGGAATCATTCTTATTAATTATAAAATTCAAAATTGCCCTATTAAAGGGAATCTTGGCATTCAATTCCATTTTCAAGTTAGGAAATATATTTGTAAAGGTAATATAATTTATTTATCATGGTCATCCAGCAAACTAGAGGTAGAACAAACAGTAGGAAAAACTCATTACCTGACCAATATAGAAAACATGGTAGAAGTTTCCTTTGCCAGGTGTTGGATGAAGAGAAAGTTGCTGTTATATGTAATTCTCAGATACAATTTACTCTTGTAAACATTTTAACTTGAGCTAATATAAAGTGATTTTAGGTTCTTATTGTTTATATATATACTCTGTTTAAAACAGAATAAGAAAGGAAATTTATAAAACTACTTTTAAAACTTCCTGAGTTGGTAAAAATATGTTTTAAGGAGAATGCCTTCCAAATTAGAGTCAAGGGTAACAGATGTCTCACACATTGCAGTTTTTATGGATGTACAAGAATTTTAAAGTGGTCCCCAAGGATAACTAAGGGCCTTAACATTTATCAAAAAAAGTGGAATCACCAAGGCACAGTTTGGGTAAATAATTGTGTCACAGTCTGACATAACCACACTATCAAAGCTGCCAGGGAAAGAGCAATCTGGAAGGTAACAGCTGTATTTCCAAATGATGAAAATATTAAAAGTGTTGTAGAGGGCTATAAAAGTTATTAATATTCATCAGAGAGATACACTGATGGGTGAGTTCCTTTTAATTAATATTCTATAAGAATCAAATCCTTCAAGATTTAGAGCACCATGTGAATGAGGACCTAGGCTAATCTTGCTTTCTCTTTTCTCTCCTGACAAAGACTGTATTTTAAGGTTGGGCGGAAAGTCTTGTGAAGGTTGGCCTCTGGTTATATAAGTCAATCAGTATGTATAAATCCAGAGATCTAAAAGGACTTGAACATTGCCATGTAAGTTCCATGAAGGTAGGGAGTTTTGTTTGTTTTTCTGTTATTTTCCCGTGTCCTTAATGGTACCTGCAACACAGTGCATATTCTATAAATGAATATACCACCCACTATTTTTCTAATATATTCCCTGCAAATAGCACATGTTCTGTTTAGGTTCTTATTTTTTTTATCTGGATTATCATAATAGCCTTCAATCCAGTTTCCTTGATTGCAGTGTTATTCTTATTACTCATCCACTTTTCAATCTAGAACCAGATAAAAAATGTATCTCTGATTTTTTCCCTCTCTAGTCTGAAATTCTTCAAAAGTTTACTTGCAAGTGCAGCATGAAGCTAATGGTTTTTAAGATAGTGTATAAGGCCCTTCATCATCTTACCTAAGCCCTCTGCATTATCTGCCTCACATTTGTGTTCCAATAATAATCACAAATCGCTTTATTGTTCTGTGCACATAGCAGAGGTTTCTTCCTTTCTGTTCATGTTTTACCTTTGTTTGGACAGTCCCATCCCTCATTTTCCTTTAAGATTCGGCAGAGAAATACTTCCTCGTGAAGCATCACTAATCTACCCTCTCTTTAACCTTCTGCCTGGTGACTTGTCCAACTCAGCACTCTCAGGTACCCAAGGAATTCCACTGTTGTGGGACTTCCCACATTGCAGAGTGATGGTCCAGCTCTGAACTGAACTCCTCCCCAAAACTGTGAGCTTCCGCATGGCAAGGATGAGTTCTCACCCATTTTGAAATCCCCAATGCCTTGCACAATAAACCACAGTTAGCAGACTCCATAAATTTGTCCCCTTAATTTGTAGGTTGATATAAGGGAAGAAAAAAGTCTCATGACTCACGATCTTTGGACTCAAGATGGAAAGAGCATATGTTCTATTCCTCCCCACCCCCCCACCCCCCATTTTGCACAAAGGATTCTGGCCTAAGAACCTTATCTTACCTAATTAGAAAAAGTCAAAACTGAAAGAACATGGCTCCAGCTCCTCAAACAAGCATAAAAGGGAAAAACTTGTTGCAGAGTGGGAGAAAAGAAATGAAAGCAGCTTGGGGGAGTGCAGAGAAGGGGCAGGTGGCCTGATCTAATTGGAACATGATTAAAGTGCTGCATCTCTTTGCTGTATAAAGTGGACATGTTTCCTAATTTAGATGCTTCCACTGTGTGAAGTGGTTCTGTGACTGACATAGGGATCTCATCTATTCTGAACAAGAGGGAAGGTTGCTGGGAATAACTTGGGGATCTACTTTTGACATCTCTGCTCTCTGTCTGCTTCCTCTGGGCCTTTGGTTAGCTTGAAACTTTGGAAACATAGCCAACCTGCTCTTTGGTAATATCTTGAATTTCATTTTCTCTGCTAGCTCAGCTCATGAACATTTCTGGTTGCTTACAAAATATTCATTTTCTTTTTCTTCTTCTCCTTCTCCTTCTTCTTTCTCTTCTTCTTCTTCTTCCTCCTCTTCCAAACAGAACACTAATTTTGTAGATATACTTGTAGAGTGGTAGGCATACAACACAGGTCTATATAATGAAATGGAAGCAAATATCTTTGAATGGGACTGCCAGGAAATTCTTTTAAGAGAAAGAGACTTGACTGTCTTGTCCCTTTAGCTTTTTTCTTCCTCTTTTCTTCCTTTCCTTTCTACCAACCACTTACCTACCTGCCTACCCATCTACTTTCCCCTCCCTTCCTTCTTTCTTTCACAATTGTTCATTTTCCTGCCTGGAAGTGGAACATTCATATTATAAGTATGAGGAAAAGAGACACATGCTATGAGTATTCTGCCACTAACAGTCAGAAGAGTTTGGGTCACTAATGGCTTTTCAGAGCGAAATTATCATTCTTACACTTTACATTTTATTTTTAAAAATTCACCCCTCTCCTTCCATTGTGGTTGAAACATTACAATTCATCAGGCAGGATCTATTCCTAACTGATAACAATCTCTTAATGTCATTAGAGAGAAACCAGAGAAAATGACTTTTAAGTGTTGGAGAACACTTGAACTGTCTTCTGCTTAGGAAAAGTGAGGCCAGAGGTCTCATATTGATGGATTAGGACTACAGCAGCAGAAATAAAAATGCTTTATGTCATAAATAATAAAATATCAAGAGTTTGAGATTGAGAAGAAAATGTGTGGGGAGGTTAGACAAAGAGAAAGAAGAGGCGATACAAAGAAAGGCCAACTGCAGAGAAGGATCCTAAGGCAATATAGTGGCAGCCTACACCATAAAGCAGAGGGAACCCCCAGCCCTATCCCAGAGAAGGAAAATTCCCTGTAGAGAGCAAAGAAGTGGGGCTTCAGAAACTGATATGGTTAATATTAAATTGTATACTGTATTTTTTCTACCGTTAAATTCCCTGTTGTTAAGCCAATAATTTCAGTAAAATTCTCTGTTCTCTTGGGAGTAACTAAAAAGGTTAAATGCCTTGCCCAAGCTAAGCTGTGCAAGGGGTGAATAGGTTCCACTGAAGGCAAATTATTATGCAAGCGTAATTGAACCATCTGATAAAGCAGAAAACTAGACTGAGAAGCATATGGGAAGAATGCAAATTTTTAATAATCTTCTAAGAAAAAGTTTGGGCTCTTCAGCTGTCCAGACTTCTCAGTGTATAAAGGAGGGCTTGTTGAAATATTGAAAAGAAAGTTATGAACCTAAAATTTTCAAGGACTTTGGAATGTGCAGGTGGTTAGTACTAGGGTTTTATAGTTGAAAAGGGGTACACATTCCCTTGAATTTGTGCAGGGTGCACTAATTTTCAGACCAGATACTTCCATTTAGGTAAGTGAGCGTCATGAGAAAAGATTTTATTTTTGTAACTTTCACAGAATGTTTCTAAAGTTGCTAAATTGGAAATCTGTTTTGCATTCTTTTGCTTAACTCAAGGGAGCATGTTTTATAGAAAAGCTAATCTATTATTTTCCCAGGAGAGAACTGCTGACATTGTAGAAAATGTGAGTAACAACTCTTAAGAAACCCAACGGATAACTTTTAAAGGAAAGTATGATGTTTAGCTTATGATATTTGGTAGAGGGCCATTTTTTTCCCTTCAGTAAAGAGCTCTGACTAAAGGGTCATCTTAGAAGCAGTACTATTTGCATTCTATTTTGTATTTTCTGCATTTATATGTATTGAAAGGATTTATTGAAAGTCCAGAACAATTTATTTAGCACTCTATAAAATGTTTGGAACTATTGTGGTACAACCTTCTGCACCTCTTTATCAAGACATGGTTAACAAGGAACTACCAACTTTCTTAAGGATGTCAAGCATAAATAAATATAGAAAATTAGGGTTTACAAAACCATTTGGATGAGCTGATGGAGTGGAACTTCCATTGGGTTTTTGGCTTCAATACACCAAAGGTCATATAGTGCTGTTGTGTGGCTTCTGCCACTGTGACCCACAGCAGCCCTACACCATCCAAGTGAATGATGAGACCACAGAAAGTGGAGTCCTTCACTGGAGACACTCACAACTGTCTGAGCTTGTTTGTCAGCCATGTTGTTTCCAACCTCTTTTCATCTTTCTGTATCTTACAGGAACCTATCTCATTAGTAGAATCCATTCATGTTGCCACAAGTAACAAGTGCCAATAGGTAAGATCTAGCAAAATTTTTTTGGAGTTCTAAGAGTTTCATAGTATAAGACTTAGGGTACAACAGTCTGATTGTTTTTGCACAGGGAAACTACTGTTGTAGATGGTTTTCCTTGGGCTATTTGCCATATTAACACAGAACTAGGATGCAAAATGGAAGTGACATTTATTAGATTTTCTCAAACCCTCAATCATCAATGTCAAAATTCTATTTATTTTAGTTATCACAGAGGAAAAATATACCTTTAAAGTGAAAAACTCTGGTTGTCATCATCTGAACAAAATGTTCAAACTCAGCCACATCAGTAGAGGGACAACTTGACATTATATGCTTTCTAGATAGGATGCTAGAAGAGGTGCACTCCATTTGTGCCCAAAATAATCTAAATCTATTTAAGAGGCAAGATACAGAAAATGGGAATTCTACAAGACAACTTTCTGGACTATTTTAAAAAGTCAATAACCAGAAAAACAACCAATTAAAAAAACAAATGAACATGTAAGATAATGTCCTATATTCGGAAACTAAAAAGCCATAACAACAAAAAGCCTATAAAATATATATGTAAACATATAGATAGAATTTTAGAGATACATAAATTTAAATATAGGTAGTATCTTAGATGATGTTATGAATTAACTTTTTAGGGGTGGTGATAGCCTATAGTTGTGTAGGAGATGCATGTTATAGATGTTGGGGTAAAAAGTTATGATGTCTACAATTTAAATCACACACACACACACACAGAGGGCAATATGGTAAATCTAGAAGAAGTGTAAATGATTATTCATTGCACTATTTTTTCAAATTTTATGTAATTTTAAACTTCTAACAATAAAAGTAGGAAAAAGGGAATGGCATTAAGCTCACCTTGTTAACATAGTTGGTGCTGCTATTAGTGCTGGTGTATAAATGTTCAACGTGGTTTCTTCACAGAGCAGCACCACTGACTGTCACGTCGGGCCTGTGGCACACGGTCTCTAGGGAACAGTGGTTCATAGTACCATGACTTAGCAGACAAGGGATTCAATATGTTAGTACCTATCAACCATGGGTAACTTATTTAAAAGTGCACCATAATCGTATATACAAGATCTGTCCAGAAAACAACTGGCTGTTGTAAATATAATGAGAATGGTTCGTGCAACATCACTGTAACCTGGCAGCCAAGGAGAGTGGACTGGAATGTGCATGTGTGAACAATGATGACTTCACTGTATTAGTCAGTGTGCAGGTAGATGCTGTTGAGTGAGCATGTGGACTGTGTGGCCATCACATTCAAAATGAGCAAGTAGAGCAATAAATCTGCATCAAATTCTGCATTAAGCTTGAACATTCCTCTGCGGAAACAATTCAGGTGATTCAGAAGGCTGCAGCTATGGGCAATTGGTGATTGGCAGCTTCATCACGACAACACGCTCACTCATGCATCACATCTCATGCAGAATTTTCTGGCAAAACATCAAATCACCCAGGTGACTCAGCCCCCTTACAGCCCAATTTGGCACACTGATTTCTGGCTTTTCCGAAAAGTGAAGTCAGCTTTGAAAGGGAAATGATTTTGGATTGTGGGAGAGATTCAAGAAAACACAACAGGGCAGGTGATGGTGATTGGGAGAATTGTGTGAGGTCCCAAGGTACCTGAGGAGTCATTGTCCTATGTACAGTGTTTCTTATATCTTCTTCAATAAATGTCTCTATTTTTCACATTACAAGGACAGGCTGGATACTTTCTGGACAGACCTTGTTGCCTAGCCAGGAAAATATTATTTATAATGTACAATCTCTTCAAATGGTAATTTTAAGAAGAATACCAACATAGGAGGTTAAAATATAAAAACAAATGTGAATCCTAGCACCAATGAAGTACAATATTCCCTAAGAAAATGGGGGACTATGTAGGAGAATCAGTGTTATTTCATCTAGATCTAGTCATTGCCCTTTTAATTTTACGTCTAAGGGAAAAATATTAAGAATTTTAATACTGAATCAAATATATAGTTTCCTGCCAGTGGCACTCATAGTTGGATCTATTTGTCACAGAAGTAGTGGAGCAAGGCAGTCGAGAAATGCCAAATGGTGCCAAAGAAGGAGGCCTTTAGCTGCCATACATATATTTGGATCTTATGCCATTGGGTAACTAATGTTCTTAGTTTCAGGTTACAGGTAGAGTTTCTTTTCTAATTCATAATAAACCTTACAGATAAGAAATAATGAAAACAAAAAAAAAAAACTAATAATTGTCCAAAACTGCTCAGGGCTAAGGTCAGAGAAAAACCAAAACCAAAAATACCCTAAACACCCTCTCCCTCAAATAAATGCCTAATTCCTGACATCATTAATATCTGATGCAGTGACCATAATAGCTATATTATTATTTGAGATATTTGCTGCCCCTCTCCATTATACATCCTGTCTCTGTTTGGCTCAGGAGTGGCCATGTGACTTGCATTGGTCAAGGGATGTCATGTGTCATTTTGTGCATAGGTTTTAAAAGTGAGCTCATAGTCATCCATGTCTTGCTTTTTTTTTTTGCCTTGAAACCCAAAGAGGGACTATTTTGTAAGTCTGGGTCCTGCAATAAAGGCAAGGGGGAACAGAATTGCAGCAAAAACAATTATGAACATGTAAAATGAATAAGAAATGGAACTTATTTTTTAATTTTTCTGTGATTTTGGAGTTATCTTGCATATTATCAATGCAAGATAATAGCATTAGGCTAATACTTCGATTAAGAAAACTTTGATATCATAGAAGTAATCAATGCACACAGACACATAACAATGATAATGGCTAATACTATGCCAGAGAAATGTGTGACAGATTAGAATTTCTGAAAGAATGAAATACCTTTGATAAAAGTATGTATGCAAAATTTGCCTTTTTTCTTCCAATCATGGATATTGAATTATTAGAGACAATGCTGATTCACTATATACCTAGGATTACTTGGCAGAACAAATAATCATCATTAAAAAAACTTTAATGGAAACAAATATTAATGTTGAAATGGTTAAGTAACAAACATTAACATTTATTTAGCACTTGTTATATGCCATACACTGTTCTAGTCAATTAAGGCAATAGGTATAAACTCATTTAACCTTGTAATAATCCTTGGAGTTAGGTATTTTATTAATGAAAAATAGAAGCCCCATGAGATTAACTAATGAGCCGACTGTCACACACTGAGTAATGCCAGAACCAGAGTTAAAATCTGTGGATCCTCACTCCTGACTGGCATACTTAGCCCCAATGAGGCAGTTTAATTGCAAGTAATGTGTAACATAGGGACATGTACCCGGTCACATGAAGAGTTTGCTATTATAGTAGAAATGCTACTGCTAGAAACTGTGAAAGATTTAAAAAATTGGTAGTTCATATGAATTAGTGTTACTTGGGGGATAATTATGTTTTCCCCTTCCCACACTCAATTGAAATATTGGCCCAAAAGTCTGTTTAGTTGTTTCCATAACATAAAAGACACAGTTTTCAGTTTCACTAATAACTTTATTGATTTGGATATTTTGAGTATATTACCTATCTTCTGCTATTGGCTTCTAGTGGGTAGAGGCCAGGGGTGCTGCTAAACATCTTCCAATGCATATGACATCCCCACAGCAAGGAATTACTTGGCTAACATGTCAATAGTCCCAAAAAACTTTGCAAACCACATTTGATATGTCACAGCACTTTCTCCATACACTGCACAAATATATATTTTTTGCATTTCAATTGTGTTTTTACCTTTCTTGAAATAATAAAGCATAATGTGCCAAAAATGTTTCATTGCTTCCATCTTCAATATTAAAATGGCTGCATATAAATTCACCAGCTTTGATACAATCAAACAAAATTGTTTTGAATGGCGTTAAAGACAACTAAGCACTACTAGAGCCATCATATGGAGAAAACTAAACCAAATTTTTGGCTAACCTTATATACATTTAAAGGTCTTGATGTCACTTTTTTACTCTCTATCTCTGGGTGCTGTTCCATGATAAAGGATTCACAACTTGTGTGGAGATGTTGCTCCATTATAAAAAGCCAAAGAGCTCTGAAATGGGGTTAAACATGACCTGTCCATTCAAACAGGATATACTTTCATACAAAGATCAGCACTAGGATAAATGTTAGCCACTGATTAATTATATGCTAGGTCCTTAGCATGGTTGGTTTGGTTCATTTGAAATTAGTGCTTGTCTTTTCAAAGCAATTTAATTCACATGCCTGTTTCTTTCTGGTCTGTCAAGTCTCTGGCTCAGGATTTTCACTGCCCTGCTAAAGGAGCTCAGCCAGTGCAAGTCTCAGTTTCAATCACTCTGAAGATGACTTTCTACTCCTGTGCTCAATTACTCCTCAGTTTTTGCAACAGTGGAGGCTGCTTTAAAAAGAGCTAGATTTCAGAGGGGAGCAAAAAGGTGATGGATGTAATACAACAACAATAAAATTAAAAAAAAAGAAGAGCTAGATTATCCAGATTGGGGACTAAACCTTCTTTGTGTAATATGTTAACCTAATTTGCTTTTGACTGAGTCGAACATTGTTGAATGACAGTTATTCTCCTTGAACTAACTTCCTTCTTCCTTCTTCTGTCCCTCCCTTCTTTCCTACTCTTCCTCTTACTGCTCTCTTTCCCAACCTCTTTAAAATCTCTTTTATGAGGAACCTGTGGTATGCAGGTAAATATTTAACAGCTGGCTTTCTGAAAAGAAGGGGGAAGGGACTAGGCAAAAAATATGTATGAATGACCTATGAACACAGACAACAGTGTGGGAGTTAAATGTGGGAGGGGATGGGATGGGTGGAGGAGGGCAAAGGGGAAAAATGGAGACAACTGTAATAGCATAACAGTAAAAGTGATTTTAAAAATGAAAGTTCTGATTTGTAATATTTGCTTTGCCAACTTCCGTGGTGTAAATATTCCCATCATGGCTAATTTTAAGTTATCCACATAATGGAATTGATCATGGAGTTGGGAGGAGATGTGACCTAATTTGCAATCCTGAGGTGGTAGGGTCTCACACCAGCACAACACTGTGCACAACCCAGATTCTTCTTCATGATGGAATTTTTATGGGCAGAATTTCCTACATGCTTTCAAAGAAATGAACTGCAACCATCCACTTCAAAAAAATTAGTGAGTACTTAAAAATGTCTCTTTCTCAATTCCTAAAACATAAGCAAAAGATCTTATTTAGTTTAAATTTCAAATTAAAAATTTTGAGTGAGCAAATAATTTCATAAAGCTCAGAAATAATAATAATGTAAACAAGTATATCTTGAGTAAAACATTTAAATGTAAGTTTTGGACTATGACAAACAGGCACATATACTTAAGGCAGACTATCTCAAAGTTACCTAAATTTTTGGTAAAAATACATCTTATATTCATAAATGAAGTGGGAACAACAGACTTTCTTTTACTTTCTAATTTCACTTGAGCTCTCAAGAATTTTTGGTTATTTTGTAATCTTTATGACCCATTCATTTTAAAAGTTCTGCTGAAAATATTCTGCTTTCCTCAAACCCTAGCCAGTCTTGCTAATCCAATCCTCTATATCCCCTGATTCTTTGAAAAAAATTATAGCAAATCTAAGATTATAGGCATCTTATTCCCAAGTCAAATACATTGATTAATTTTATGTTAAACTCTTTCAGAATAAGGTTGCCAAATAACTTTCAACCTTTCCCCCATGAACTGGACCATCTCCTGCCCTTTCCTGCCCTGTGCTTAATTTATGTTATTTTTTCCTTCTGAATTACCCCTCCCCCACTTTCTTAAAGCCTTCTGTTTGAAATCCTACTGAAAGCCTAGATTGCTATTTCTACCTCAATCTTGTTACCAGGAAATTTTATTTTTTAATATCATAGTTACTTGTGCTCTTGCTTTTTATAGAATTGTATGAATACATATTATTTCATATTAATTAGTAAGGGTTTGTAAACATTAGTTGCATTTTTCTTAGCAATGAAGAACTCACCAGGAAGAATTTGGCTTTCAAAATTCTTTACTTTATAAGAGTAGTTCTAATTGCTTTCAAGAGACATTTCCATATTAAAATTCACTTACAGATTGAACACTTAAATTATTCATTAAAGGTAATTTTCTCAGAATATATGAAGTTGCTAAATTAAAAGCAAGCATCAACAATGGAAATGTTGTCTCAGCATTAATTCTCACATATATAATTTAAATTCAGCTTGATACCCATTTTCTAAGAAAGCATTGATAATGTATCAATGAAAATTCCATTAGAGTATTATAACATTCTTAATAAACTCATTTGATCTCTATTTCCACCCTCCCACCCCCACCAGGAAGGAATAGACCTGTTCAAAAATTCAGGCTTTTTTTCCTCTTCATTTTGCAAATTTTTAGCCAATTATTATAAAGTACCACTTTAAAAATATTCCCAATGTGATAGATCAACTTTAATGGATTTTTAGATAAAGCGAGTTTGATGGAAGATTTGGCTGTATATATTGTTTTCTTTTCTAGCTAAAAGCTGTATTTTGTTTTAACAGCAGAACTCTCTATGAGCAATGTTATTAAGATACCACTCAATGGCAGTAACAAACTTAAATACAATTTTAATGAAATTAGATATTAGAGTTATAGAAATCTCTTTAGGATTTTTTTTTTTTTTTTAAGATTTCAAGAGTATCACAGTATTAAAGTTGAAAGAAACTATGTAGGCACTCCTGTTCAATTTTCTCTTCGATGTTGTAAAGATTTTTACCACTTCTAATAGATAAGTCTTAGTGTTGTGTTTAAACTTGCCCACTAATGAAAGATTGTTTACTTCCTGAGGTGGTTCTTTTCTTTGAACATTTTAGCTACTCTAATGTGTTCTGTACTTGAAATGATACAGTAGGAACCCTGTTCTTTTTCCCCAATGACTGCCCTTTGAATATCTGAGGGCAGTTTTTCTTCTTCCTTTCCATCTCCAGTCCTTAATCATTTTGATGTCACTTTTTTTGGATGCCCTTCTTTGGAAGTGAGACTCAGAACCAGACACAATATAACAGATATTATCTGACCCATAGAGAGACAGAGGGGTTATTATCTACCTTGATCATGATCCTTTGGCACAGAGTAGTTGATCAAATATTGTGTATTAATGAAAAATGTATTAATAAAAAAAATATATATACACATGTTTTCCATATGTTTTCCAACTTTGTTGAAGAACTAATTCTATAGATCTGAATTTATTATAGTGGTTTTTATCGGTCAACCTTTTTTTTTTACTTCACACACTTCATTTGAGGTTTATCTTCATACTCTATGGAAGCCATAGGTTCCTAAATAGCAACAGCAGTCTTGAGCAATAGAGCAAAGTTGTAGGAATCATATTCCTGATATCAAACTATACTATAAGATCATATTAATCAAAACAACATGGTACTGGCATGAAAACAGACACAGAGATGAAGAGAGCAGAATAGAGAGCCCAGTAATAAACTCACACCTTTATAGTCAATTAGGATTTGACAAAGGAGGTAAGCACATACCATGGGCTAAAATCAGTTTATTCAATAATGGTGCTGGGAAAATTGGACAGATACATAAAAATGAAACTAGACCACCTTTATACACTACATACAAGAATAAATGCAAATATACTAATGTCTTAAGTGTTAGAGCCAAAATCATAAAAAGCCTAGAAGAAAACATAGACAATAAAATCTCTGACATTCCTTGTAGCAATAAGGAAAGGGGATAACAAAAAATAAACAAGTAGGACTACATCAAACTAAAATGTTTTTGCATAGCAAAGGAAGCCATCAACGATATAAAAAAAGAACTCACTGGTGCTTGCTTTGGCAGCACATATACTAAAATTGGAATGATATAGAGAAGATTAGCATGGCTCTTGCACAAGGATGACATGCAAATTCGTGAAATGTCTCATATTAAAAAAAAAAAAAAGAACTCACTGAATGGGAGAACGTATTCACTGATGATATATCTGGTAAGGAGTTAATTTCCAAAATTTATGAAGAACTTATACAACTCAGCACTAGACAAACAAGCAATCCAATTGAAAAACAGGCAAAGGATCTGAATATACACTTCTCCAAGGAAGACATACAGATGGTCAATAGACACATGAAATGATGCTCAATGTCACTAATCATTAGAGAAATAAAAATTAAAACACATTGAGATATCATGTCACACCTGTCATAATGGCTACAACCAATAAATCAACAAACAAGTACTGGTGAGGATGTGGAAAAAAGGGAACTTCTATGCACTGTTGGTGTGAATGCAGATTGGTGCAGTCTCTTTGGAAAACAGTGTGGGGTTTCCTCAAAAAATTAAAAATGGAACTGCTTTATTAGTTTAGTGATTCCATGTGCAGGAATATATGTGAAGAAACCCAAAACACCGATTCAAGAGAGTACATGCACCCTTTGTTCATTGCATTGTTACTAACAATACCCAAGACTTGGAAGTAGCTCATGTGCCCATCAGTAGACAAGTGAATAAAAAAGCTGTGGTACATTTACATAATGGAATACTAGTTGGTTGTGAAAAAGAAGGAAATTTTACATTTTGTAGTAGCCTGGTTGGACTTGAAAGCATTATGCTAAGTGAAATAAGCCAGTCAGGGAAATACAAATGCCATATAGTTTCACTTATATATAGAATCTAATGAACAACAACAACAACAAAAACAAAATACAAAATAGAAATAAGCCCATAGATACAGAAAACAGACTGGCAGTTGTTAGAAGGGAGGATGGTTGGGGGAGCTGGGTGATGCAGAGGAAGGGGTTAAGCAAAAAGAAAATGAAAATACAAAACTCATGGACACAGACAACAGTATGGTGATTACCAGAGGGAAAGGGGTGAGGCCAGCAGAGTTTATCAGACCCCAATAGACCAAGATTTGGCCATGTGAAGGGAGGTTTCTGCACTGGTTAGGCATGTGAAGGAATAAAGGCTCCCATCCTGGAGCCACACACACCAGTCTGCCCCAGATTCTGCGAGGAGGTTGAGCTCAACAGGGCCTGGCTGTTGGGAGTCAGAGGGCACGGCTCCTGGCGTTCCTGCTAGAGGGAGGTGTTGGAGCTCAAGCTCAGTGGCTGTTAATGAGATTTATGTTTTGATCCTTTAGGAGGGTGCCTGTGTCTCGAGCCATCTTTAGTCTCTCCCTGGCCGACAGAATTCCCCACTGATTTTCACAGCCAGATTTTATGTGGGTGCCTCTTCCTAGTGCGGTGCTCTGGGCTACGGAGCCCAGCATGGGGTTGAGACCCCATACTCCTCAGGGGGAACCATTGTCGCTGAGATATCCCTCTGGAACCTTAGCTGCTGCTGGTGGGAGGGGAGCCAGCCCTTTTCCTCATCCCTGCCCTTCAAAATGTAACTGAAAGCAGGTCCGACTGCTTGCCACAATGAAAGCCAATTCTCGAGAGGCAGGTGGTGATGGAAGGGAAAGTGGTTTATTTGCAAATGCTGGCCATCTGGAAGATGGAGGGCTCACTTGTCAAAGCCAATCTCCTGGAGGATGGGGGACTCATGTCTCAAAGCCCATTTCCCCTTTTCAATGCAGGCAGAGGTTTTATAAAGAGAGAATGGGAAACAGAACAAAAAGATCAGGGGAGGGCTGCAAAGTTCTCTACATGCAGATGAGCACAGTCCATTTTGGTTAAGGCAGGTGATGGTTCCCTGAGCATCACCCTGGCTTAGTCTACCTGGCTCCACATCTTCCGGGCTCCACGGATGAAGGCCAGCAACTCTCCCTAGGGCAGGGATGCCTCAAAGTCAGGGTTTATACTTTTAAAATTAGTTCCTTAGATTATTATACAAACATGCTGCTCATTTATAAGCCACATATTATTCAGAGTCAGCACTGACTGAAGTAATGTCAAAAGAGTGGTGGGGTGAGTTACAATTTTCCACTGTTATAATTTTTCACTGTTACACGACCAGTCTTGATGTGGCTACGTCTATAAATCCCTGCTTATAAGACTTCTATTCAGATAGTCTTCAGTCGGTGGTTCAAGTTGATTGATCTATATTTTAGACATAATTCCAGTTTGGTTCTGGAAGGAGGTGAGTGTAACATCTACCTACCCTGCCAGCACCTTGAATCTCCCACACCATTTGTTATTTTGGCTTTCTTTCCAGCTCTCTCTGGTCTTGCATCTGTTATGATCTTTAGCCATAATTCTTTTTATAGCTGACATTTTCAATTTATTTGTAATCGTATTTGCTGTTTTACTTGCACTTTGTTTTTCTTATTATCTAACTGCTTATCTGCTATTTGCAAGTGTGGAGTCCCGCAAAAATTGAAAGGACATAAGAAAAAAGTGAATTTCATGAAGGAAAGAAGAAATTGGCATGTAGCCTTGGAAATGAAACGCACTCTGGTAAGAACTATCACAAAGGTAAAAGGGGTGCCATAGACATCCGTCAGCATGTTTGAGGGTCAGGAGAAGATCACCGAAGGAGAGAAAGGCTAGGTTGCTATCTAAGCATGCTTAGGCATTTGCCAGAAGAGATCAGAGTGAGGGAGCAGATGCACTGTGGGTTCAGGGGAGTGGACTCTCCCGCCAGCCCTAGGAGGCTCTCCTGTGAACTTTCCCCATTGGAATCTTATAACGAGGTCTTCATATTTCTTTAGATAGAGAGCTTTTACTCGAGTTTACTTTTTCTCCTCCAATAAAGTTATCTGACTTATAAAATAATTTCGTTCTAGAAGGCTTTTACCATTCTCATTTTGCGTAATTCAAAAATGTACATCTGATTTGCCTCGCTAAGGCCTTTACATTTATCTGGGTTTTCTGGGTAATAGGTCAACTGGAGTTTTTAGTTACTAATTCTCACTATGTGGGCTGTAAGCAAAAAAATTTAAACCTATGTTTAAACCTAAATTCTGCCCTTAAAAACCCTTTTTTTTCCCCAAAAAATTAATTAAGTTATTTTTAGAGAGGGAGGAAGGGAGGGAGAAAGAGAGGGAGAGAAAACATTGATGTGAGAGAGAAACATTAATTGGTTGCCTCTCTTGTTTACTGTCCAGAACTGAATCTGCAACCCAGGCTTGTGCCCGACAGAGGGACACACAGGACGACCCCCCCAAGCAACTGAGCCACACTGGTCAGGCCTAAAAACCTTTTCTTCAAATATGTGCTTTTCTGAAAAATTTCCCCATGTCCTCCAATTTGTTTCCTCATTGAACATTTGCTGTACTGTGACAATTTTCTTCTGTAGCTTTTCCTAAAATATTAAGATACATATCCTCTTTTATTTGTATTAGTTTTGTAGAATCATTGATGGCTTTTATATTCTTAAAATTAGCAAGAGATTTAAAATTATCTTATAATGTTATAAAAAGTTATGAACTCTGCTTAGGATTATTGTAAAAGTACTAGTACAAATAATGCCAGTAATACCAAGTAGTTGTAATGTGAATAATGCTACAATATCAATATTAATACATTTTTGTTGAATGTTAACTATGTTCTAGGGCTGCTTTATTCAACAACATAGTCACTAGTCACATATGGCTATTGAGTACTTGAAATGGGGTTTAATTAAGATGAAAAGATGTTATGGGAAAAGTGTAAAATATCTCAGTAATAATTTTTATATTGATTGCCTGCTAAAATGACAATATTTTTGACATATTGGGTTAAAATAGGTAATTAAAATTAATTTTCCTTGCTTCATTTTTTTTTAAATACGGATACTGGAATGTTTATTATGTGGTTTGCATTTGTGGCTAACATTCTATTTCTTTGGGATGCCACTGGTCTAGGGCAGATAAAAGTCTTACACCAATTGCCTTTTAAACTCCACAAACTACTCTTGGAGGGTAGCTATCATTATTATTCTCATGTTATAGATGAGGAAACAGACCTCATTATAGCTAATTAGTGGTGGAGAAAAGATTTGTTCATTGGTTGTCAAACAGAAGGTTGTAGCTCTTGATAGACTAAGAAGCACATATTTGGTAATTTATTTTTGTTTTGAGAGTAACTTTCCCATTTAATATGTGGCTTCCTTGTCACTGTCAGCTTTAAAGGTACAGAACCTTTCACATAGGTGTGCACAGCTCAAGGGTATTCTGTATACCAATCTGTGTGATATAATTCACAGTGTGTAATGTACATTAAGCTGGTTTAAATATAAGGCTAAGGAACTTGCCTTAATCTGGAAGTTGTTGCAGAGGTTAAATAGAAGGGCCTCTTTTAAATTCTGCCCCAGCTGTCTGCTTCATTGTTAGAATTTAGCACCCATGCGTAGGTGGCAGTTTTGCTCATATCTGTGATCCATTGGGATAAAACTTGATGCCGGTTGGACTTTTTAGCTCTTCCAGTTTCTAACTGGAGCTTGGTGTTCTCATTGCTCAATAGACCCCCAGGCGGTGCTTCTTTTTAATGAACTATAGAAAGCTCCTTTGGATCCAACTTTTGTAGTGAGTGGCTCTGCCTCTGCACAGAGATGAGCCTTGGAGAAATCATGCTTCTGTTTTTTCTGTGAAGCCACTTTTTAAATTTCATCTTTAGTCAAATGTGGTCAGGCCTGTAGCTGTGTCCCAAGATGAAAGAATTTGGAGAATATACTGCGAAGATTCTTGATTCTTTTCTGTTCTTCCACCCTTAGGCTCCTCATAGAGCTGCTATTGTATCCAGAGCTTGGGAGACTGTGTTTTTGTTTTGCTCTCCTCACATTTACAGCTTCAGGTTTCAAGGGTGCCCTGATAATTGTGAAATCATGAGTCTACTCATGTATAATTAGTATCATATATGCACGGACACACACACACACACACACACACACACACACACACACACACACCATCTAAAAAATAGGCAGGGTGCAAATCCTGTAAGTGCTCCATATACTCAAACTTTACTGCTTCAGTAAAACTTCAGTGTACTCTTGAGAGCAGTTAGTTCAAAACGTTGCTTTCTGGCTGCTGATTATACATTTTCTACACATGGGAAGAAGTTGATATTTGACAGCTAGTATGCATTCTGCAAAACTGAGTCAGTCATTGCTCAACAAGATACTATTCTCCCTGACTTGATGAGATGCCTCCCTATGCATCCCATAGTATCGTAACCACATTTTTTATCATAACACTTTTAATCTTAATTTCACTTTATTTAATATTTTTGGTTGTCTATTTTGGTTTCTGAGCTACTTGAGGGTAGGCCTGCCTTACTCATCATTGTAGCTCTAGCACCAGATCAGGTGTGAAGCATAGAAAGTACATGATACATATTTGGTAAATGAATTAATGCATGGTTTAACTTATCACTGACTGATTTTTTTTCATCCAAAGAACTATTCTCAGCAGATACTTTTTAATAAAGATTTTAGAATTTCTTTTTGCAATTGGCATTAAAATAATACCTATTATTTTTATTATAAATGAAATTAAATAATTCAACTTGGAATCTGTATATAATTATATTCACAAACACACATACACACACCAGAATAAGATACACCCATAATTTTAACTGCTGTATGGTCTTTTTCCACCCTGTTAACTGTTCTAAACATTTCATAAACCTAAACCTACAAGAATGTAGGGTTGGGGGACACATGTAACTTTCTCATGAATCAGTTGCCTACTTTCTTGGTTCACATGGATTGTGAATTGCTTCTCTCAATGTCAACATTTGGTTCAATAACTCAGTTTGGGCTCTTTATCTTGGTTCTGGCGTGACAAGCTCATAAGGTGTAGCTTCAGCTAAGTTTCACTGGATGCACTGAAACCACAGCTGCTCTGCGTCCAACTCAGACACTGAGGAGACCACTGGCTGAGTCACTGTGTTCCCACTTGTCCAGTTGGATATTCAATAAATATCAGCAATTCAGTTTCTAGAAGTCCTTATGGCAAATTACAGTTTCCAAGGTTAAAGTGTTCCTTATTTATTTATAAAGAATTTTTTATTC
This sequence comes from Noctilio leporinus, assembly GCA_004026585.1. Lineage (NCBI taxonomy): Eukaryota > Metazoa > Chordata > Mammalia > Chiroptera > Noctilionidae > Noctilio > Noctilio leporinus. Next base: position 99,122 of record PVIW01004676.1, on the reverse strand, counting down.
ATTATTTTTTACAGAGAAAGGCAGGGAGGGAGGAAGAAAGGGAGAGAAGCATCAATGTATGGTTGCCTTTCACCTGCCTCCAGCTGAGGACCTGGCTGGAGACCTGGCTGGAAACCTGGCTGGAAACCTGGTTTTCAACCTGGTTATATGCCCTGACTGGGAATTCAACCAGTGACCATTGGGTTTAGAGGCTGGTGCCTTTCCACTGAGCCACCGGCCAGGACTATGTTCCTTGGTTTTTAAATGACAGCTTCATGATAACACATCAGGGGATAGCTTTAAAAAGTGGAGGTCCCTTCATAAAGTGACACTTAGAGCTCAAAGTAGAATGAATGACAGCATCATCCAATCTTCTTGATTATATGGTTATTTTGTTCATTTTCAGTTTGAGATCTCAAACTTGAATGCCTGGAGAGGCCCAGGCAAGAACAGAAAGGAAAATAGAAAAAAATAGAAAGAGAGGGTGAAGGAGGCAGGAAAGCAGGCAGATAGAAAGAAAAAGAGGCCGGGGTACAAATCAAATGTGCTGGGGTGGGGAGGGCCCAAGGCATGCTCACCCCCACTGAAGAAGGCAGCCTCCTGTTAGCATCTGTGATCCCACTGTGTGGACATGTGCTGGTGGAGGAGGACTCGGTGTTCCTTTTCAACCAGATGTTGAACACACAAAATTGCATGTAAAACAGTCTTATTTTTAAATACCATTATTTTTAAATACTCATTTTGGGGGGCAGTGTTGTTTATTTGAACAGAGTGAAGAAATAAACTAGACCTTTGGCTGCCTGTTTGCCGTCTTTTACCTGGAAAGTGGAGATGGCTGACCTTGCTCCTGGAATTAGAAGTTTTAAACTTATTTAATTTTAGGACTGGTCTATCACCCTGGGACCTTCAATTCGAAAGATATTTCTGAATTATTTTTAAGTGTAAAAAATGGCTAAAGCTAAAGTCAGAAAATGCAGAGCAGTTTGCAATCAGAAAATGGTCAAAATTAAATAGGTGGCTATTTTTGAAAGAGAAAAATTCTTCTCTGAAACATGTTCATATAAACATTGCTGTTGGATTCATTCACTGAGAATCTAGTATTGAGGAGCAGGCCACCTTGCCTGGAGCCTTATTATGGAAATCAAGAGCAGTGATGACTTTTTCTGATGTAAAAATCATGCAAAGGTGACCTTTATTCAGTTTACATGCATGGACTTTAAAGTGGGAATCTCTATATGTACTTTATTGAAATACTGGTAATCAGGGGAATGGTCTGAATTATGTGAAAAGGATAGATATACGTAGTGAAATTACAAAAGAAAGTTATTATCAGAGAGTGAACATCAGTAAATATATAACAAAGAAAACATTAAACTATAAAACATTAATGTTTTAATTTATACATTATTTCATTTATTTTTTGAAGTACTAAACCTCCAATAAGGAAAGTAGGGTTTTTGCACTTTTGGAAGCATTTATATATGTTATTAATTAAGTCAGTGCATTCTCCTAGACATGGATACTATATCAAACTAAAAAAAAAATCTTTTTAGTGTTGCTAAATTAAAATTGAGAAAATTTGGTGTATTTATATTTGTCTAATTGCAATTAATAAGCTATTATGTCTACAAAGTATATTTTACAGTAAAATACTAGCATGGAAATATCCAAGGTATTTATGAAGTCAGCAGAAGCCAAGATGGTACAGGAGGAGGTCCTCCTACTATGAGGTGTGAGCAATAGGGGCCAAAGATGGTGAACATAACAGGGAGGGATCTAGCCTGGGAAAGAGATCAGATCGGATAAGGGGGGAACATAAGCCCATGAAGGATTGGGAAAGAGTGGTTAATTTGAAAGCCATCCAGCAACTTCCTCAAGCCTGAGATAACATAATCAAAGCTTAACAAAGGCCTTTTCTGGTAGCATGCATTTACCTGTCCATTTGCTTGCTCTCTTTCCATAGCAGCCATGCAGATTTAGCAGCTGCACAGGTCCAAGTCCAGGCTCCAAGTATGGGTTTCAAGAGTGGGCTCCAAGTGCAGGCTGTAAGTACAGGCTCCAAGTGCAGGCTCCAAGCACTAACCTGGGCACAGCAATGCAGCCCCAGCTGGAGCACAGCTGGGAACAGAGGCCAAGCTGGCCGGATGGGTATAGAGTCTACGCTGGACTAAGCTTTGGGACCCATGGCACAGAATTTCTGCACCCAGGCCCTTCTTATGGGCTTGATGAAGACAAGAGCTGACCCACAATGGGACAGAACTGTACCCCAGGATGAAGATAGACACAGACCTCAGGCACCTGGGGACAGTCTTTTATGTTTGTTCCAGCTTCAATAAATCTTACCACTATACCTCATCCACCTACACACGAGTCCCTGAAGTGCTTTTCTTGTTACATCACAGAATCCATCTTTACCTGCAACGTTGGGACTTGAACTCTTTGCCCAATAGTAGGTTTAAGAGGAGTCCATTGTTACTTCAGATTGGGCTATTCTGATGTAAGACTAAGGTCTTTGCTGGGTGGCTTAGAATAAATTACTATGCTCCTCTCTACAGAACATAGGTATCTCTTGGGTAAAAGCAAGACAATGGGGCTTTTGATTTTTTAAAATTTCTTGCAGTGATCTAGTGTAATGTGTACTTGAATAAAATTTTGTCTACAAAATCTAAGTATCATATATGATTAATCTAAGTATTGTATATGATTAATGTGCAAAAAGAGCAGCCCTGAATGGTGTAGCTCAGTGAGTTGGGTATTGTCCTAAAAACCAAAAGGTTGCCCATTCAATTTCCGGTCAAGGCACAGGCCTGGTTGCAAGCCAGGTCCCCAGCTGGGGGGTGTGGAACAGGCAACCAATCTTGCCTGCAGAGCTTCTTTTGAGAAATTGGCTGATAGTCTTATGGGAACCCCTTTGTAGGCAAGAAAGGACTGGCAAGAAGTATTCAAAGTGATGAAAAGCAAGGACCTATAACCAAGATTACTCTATCCAGCAAAGCTATCATTTAAGTGCAGAAAAAGTGCTTCCCAGACAAGGTAAAGCTAAAGGAGTTCATCATCACCAAGCCCTTATTAAATGAAATGTTAAAGGGACTTATTTAAGAACAAGGAGAAGATCAAAACTATGAACATTAAAATGACAAAACCTCACACCTTGTCAGAATGGCCATCATCAACAAATCCACAAACTGCTGGTGAGGATGTGAAGAAGAAAAATTCTAGTATGCTGCTGGTAGAAATGCAGACTGATGCAGTCACTATGGAAAACAGTATGGCACTTCCTCAAAAAACTAAAAATAGAACTGCCATATGACCCAGCAATTCCACTGGTAGGTTTATACCCAAAGAATCCTGAAACACCAATTAAGAAGAATCTATGCACCTCTATGTTCATAGCAGGGCTATGTACAATAGCCAAATACTGGAAACAACTTAAGTGCCCATCAGTGGATGAATTGATCAAAAAATTTTGGTACATTACGCAATGGAGTGCTATGCAGCAGAAAGAAAGAAGGAACTCCTACCATTTGAGATAGCATAGGCAAATATGGAGAGTATCATGCTTAGTGAAATAAGTCAGGCAGCAAAAGACAAATACCATATGATCTAACTTAATACAGGAGACTAATAAATGAGCAAAATGAAATAAGGGACATGGCAAAAAAAGGAGCAGAATGATGGTGATGGGGGTGGAGAATAGAGTAAGGATTGGAGGAGCTAATGTGAAAGACCCACAAACATGGACAATGAGGTGGGGATTGACTGAGGGGTGGACGAGAGGGTGGAGCAGGGGAGAGCAATGGGGGAAAAATGAAACAATTGTATTACAACAATAATAAAAAATGACAACAAACTCACAACTATCAATAGCTTAATCTAAAAAACATAAACTAAGCAAACAATCAGAATGGGTACAGAATCATAGTGATGGAGATCATATGGAGGGTTATCAGTGGGGAGAGGGAAGGGGAAGAATGGGGGAAAAGGTATAAAGATTAAAAAGCATAATTGGTAGGAACAAAATAGACAGGGGGTTGTTAAGAGTAGTATAGGAAAAAGAGAAGCCAAAGGGCTTATATACATGACCCATGGACATGAACTAAGAACTGTGGGGTGCTGGAGGGAAGGCAGGTACTGGGCAGAGGGGAACAAAGGGTAAAAAAGGAACAACTTTAATAGCATAACTTAAAATATAAGAAAAGGGTGATCTATTAGAAATCATCCTGGTTTGTCTGAGACTAAGATGTTTCCTGGGACATGAAGCTTCCAATCCTAGAATTGGTTATTTCTAATCCTTCAATCACCTATTTTGTTCCCTTTTCCCTTAGCTAACGAGAGCTGGCATGGAGCTGAGACCACATCTGCTCTATGTATGGGTCCCCAAATATAGGTTGAAAGGACTGAATAAAGAAATAAAGAAAACAAGGTATATATATAAAAAAAGAGGCAACCAATCCATGTTCTTCTTGCACATCCAAGTTTCTCTCCATTTCCTTCTCCCTCCTTTCCTTTCTCTCTAAAGAAAGAAAGAAAGGAAAGGAGGGAAGGAAGGAAGGAGGGAGGGAAGGAAGGAAGGAAGGAAGGAAGGACGGAAGGAAGGACAGAAGGAAGGACGGAAGGAAAGAAAGCAAGCAAGCAAGCAAGAAAGAAAGAAAGAAAGAAAGAAAGAAAGAGAAAAGAAAAGAAAAGATGAGGAAAAAAAGAAAAGAAAAGAAAGAAAGGAGGGAGGGAGGGAGGGAGGAAGGAAGGAAGAGCAGCTTAAAATAAATAAGAAAAAGGTGCACAATAAAAGGATGCAAAGTATACAGATAGGCAATTCATAGAAGCATTATAAAAATAACCAATAAGTATAATGAAAAGACTGAGAAATGAAGGGAACCAAACTTTTGCCACCCTGACGTTTCTTTGTGGGAAATGGATTTTAAGCTGTTTATTAAGAAACCTATTGTGAATATTTGTTTTCCTATTTGGATGATTTATAATTCTTTCTTTGTTGTACTTCAGTAAATTTCTGAGGGTAAATATCAATGCTGAGTTCACTATATAAATTTTCCCTGGGACATAATATAATTCTTTGATCTGCAAATTACAACCATCATTTTGGGATTGTTTTCTTCTATTTTAGATTTGAATATTTTTTCTGTTCTTATTTGTTCAGTTTTTTTTTTTTTTTTTTAACCAGGAAAACATACCAATTGTGAATTTGTTAGATCTCATTACATGTTTATTTATTTATTCTGTATAGTCCATTTTAAGTCATTATCCTTTTATATTTTGTCCTCTGTGAATTGCAGTATCTTATTCACTATGTTCCTGACTATTTTCAATTGTGTGGTGTGTGTGTGTGTGTCTAATCTGGCTTCTGTCTCTATTGTGTTATTTTTCTCTTCCTTTTGCATTTTAAGCTCCTAAATTCTCTAAGAATTTTCACTTCTTTTCGAGTCTCTTAAACATTTTGAACCTGTTCACTGACCTTTTCTTTTAGAAGAAAAGTTCAGGGCTGTAATTTCTTTGAGAGAATAAAGTATTTATATTTATTTGTCTAACTTTTCATGTTTCAATGGCTAAATTTTTATTTGGTTTGTGTTTCTTTTGCCTCCTCTCATCTTTCTTCCACATTTTATGTATATTTCATGATACATATTACATAATTAGTTCTCATGATGCATTCTCAAGTAGAATTGCTTAACCTCTGAAAAAACCAGGAAAGGATATATGGGAAAAGAAGAGATCTATAACTATGTATTACTTACTGTTTTTGTCCTTGAAGGGCCTTTCATCAGCACTATCATTTTATTACCTTTGTTTTTTTTTTTTTTTTGTTTTAAATCTGGGATGCATCAGTTTTCCTGGGAGGATGGTCTGGATAAGGACAAAGTTCCTTAAGGACCCAGGCTCACTGTATTGAAATCTGGTAATTGTCATTTCTTCTTCCAAATCACTCATACACTTCTGATGATTTTTACTCTCCTGAAAATCTAGGGAATAAATGACATAGTGTGACAGCATTATTTGAAACCTGGCATTTAATGATATTACATGGATACTGGAAGGGATCTAATTTTCACAGGACCACCTTATTTCCTATTGCCCATCCATCTTTTCAATTTTGATATTCTAATCAGAATTATATGTTCATCTTTACTGGATTGAGATTCTCATTGGAGACAATTCTGTACTTGCCAGAGTCCCAGTAAGTATCAGCTCACTCTAAGTACTGTTTTTTGTCTAGATTCCATGGTGTTTGGAAGTTGAACTTCATTGATTAAACTTTGAAATTAAGATAGAGTTAACTTAATTCTTTGAATATGGATAATTTTCTGTCTTATTTAAAAAATTGTTTTTTTTTTTTGTATTTGTTTAAGTGTTTGCTGTTTTGTGGAAAGTATATGAAAACAAATGTAAACATAAGGTCATTTAGGAGGTAAACTATTATTTTCTGTATTTTATCCTTAAATTTAATAGGAATCTATGACATGAAATTTTTATATAAAATTTAAAGGAGTTTAATATTTTGGAGGAAATAAAAGTAGTTGGGTTTGGATTTTCTATGTGGACTTCAAAAGTTTCACTGGATGTATAGGCAATATACTGTATGCTTATGAATATATATTAACTATAATACAGATTTTGCTTAATTTCATAGGAGCAGACAGCCTGAATCTGAAATTATGCTACCATTTTCTGTTGTGTAAAATTCCACTTGATGCTAATTAAACTTAATGATTATAGTTCTTCACAGTAATTACAGTAGGAAATGTGTAAAGTAGAATTATCTTTATTCATTTGGTAGGCTGAATTTTTCATAAAAAAGTGAAATCTAAATCTTTAGCAACATAGATGTACCATCCATAAATTTTATTTAGCACCTGAGTAATATCCCAACTAAATCATCCAGTGCTACATCAAAATTATAGTTTCAAGGTGAGTTCTACATGACTTTTCTTATCAATCCCTTTTTTATTTTTATAAGACAATGATGAGAGGCAATTTTATAGCTCTAAACTTAAAAAAAAATTTTAAAGAGCAAATTTGAACACCATCTTCATTAGTACTCATTTATGTAATTCAGACTGGTCCACTCACCAAATAATTTTAAAACTGTTTAAACTTATAGATAAGACCTGATACCATAAAACTGTTAAAAGAAAACATAAGGAAGAAGCTCCTTAACATTGGTCTTGACAATGATTTTTTTTTGGCTATGACACCAAAAGCACAAACTACAAAAGCTAAAGTTAAGAAGCAGGACTACAGCAAACAAAAGCTTTTGCATAGCGAAAGAAGGAGTCAACAAAATGAAAAGGAAACTTACAGAATGGAAGAAAAATACGTGCTAAGCATATTATCACATCAAGAGTTAATGTCTAAAGGATCTAAAGAACTCATACAACTTAGCAGCCTATAAAGCAATTTGATTTAAAAAATGGGCAGAGAAGATAGACATTGTCCCAAAGAAACTATTTAAGCTGCCAACAAGTACGTAAAAAAGTGCTTAACACCACTATCATCAGGAAAATGCCATCAGTCACCTCACAACTATTCCAATAACTATCATCAAGACAAGAGGCAAGTATTGGGGAAGATGTGGAGAAAAGGGAAAGCTTGTGCACTGTGGTGGGAATATAATCTGGTGTAGCTACTATGGAAAACAGTATGGAAGTCCCTGAAGACTTAAAAATAGAACTACCAAATGATCCAGCAATTTTATGTCTGGGTATATACCTAAAAGAAATGGAAACAGGATATTAAAGAGATATTTCCACTCCCATGTTTATTATAATATTATTCATAATAGCCAACATATGGGAACAACCTAAGTGCCTATTGATGGATGGCTAAATAAAAACTATGTGATACACACACTCACATCACATGTATATGCATATACCTGTATGTATATGTGCATACATATATGCATATACATGTGTGTGTATAAAATGGGCTATTATTCAGTCATGAGAAAGAAAGAAGTCCTGCCATTTGTGATATTAGTGGACCTTGAGGATATTATGCTAAGTGAGATAAGTCAGAGAAACAAAGAAAGATACTATATGGTAGTCACTTATATGTGGAATATTAGAAAGCCAAACTCATAAAAACAAAGAGTAAAATGGTGGTCACTTGGGGCTGGGAATGAGAGAACTGGGGAGATGTTTTAGGGTACAAAATTGCAACTAAGAGACAAATTGAGGGTCTAGAACTCTAGAAAGAGATTAGAAATAAGATGGTTAAAGATAGTGTGGGAGGTCTGGCCAGAATGGTCATGCTCAATCGCTCCTAATTTTCATCACATTAAAAATACTTTGCTGCACATGGACACATATTGGTTTTATTCCATAATTGCCATGGGACTATGGAATAAGAGGCACAAAATAATATAACCGTGACCAAGGTAGTAAGATGATAGTGGTGGAATTGTAGGACTGAGCCAATAAACTGATGACAAATCCAGGCTATATGCTTACTAAAGGCAACTTTTCAATCATTTAAACTTTATTTTAAAATTTAAAGTAATGACATTGTTTGGTTGGTTTATGTTTATGACAATGCCCTATAACTTCCATAAGCTTAGTGTGAGTGTTCACTTTTACCAAGGCTGCAATTTAGTCTCTGGGAAAACTTCACAGAGTCATCTGCTTAAAGGGGGTAGTTGTATTAGAACAAGCTTGACCATTCAAGCTTCAAAGATCTTTCCAACTCAAGGATACTATTTTAAGCCATACTTTCTTTTGCTTTACAGAAACTATATCTTAATTTTCCAGGTATCTATATTAATTTGAGGGGAGAAAAATAAAACCTAATTATTTATAATAGTTATTTATGTATATAACTTCAATGTACATGTATATAACAGAATAGTGTGAATATATGCAATAATATGAATATATAAAAATATATAATATGAATATATTTGCCATATAATTGTTATTTTTCTTTCATTGTAAATATACAACTATACAAGAGCAATGTTCTGGGGGATAGAGATGTCCTCTTTCTGACCGAAGGATGTATCAGGTGTCTGACCATTTGGAACTAATTGCTACTATCAGGCCATGGATGGTTGTCCAGTTCACTTACATGGTCCATGTAATCTACCATTTGAGTGTTCTGTGTGTGTATTAAGTCATTAATCCTCATAGCAAACTTAACAGGTTGTTGCTATATTATCATCTCCGTTCTATAGGTGAGGAAACTGAGATGAAGAGAGGTTAAGTGAACTGCCCAACTGGGGAAGCTGAACTTTGGGTGGAGCAGCCTGTCTCCAGTCCATGTTCTAAACTACTATCTTATGTTTCTATAGTTCTTTTTTAAAAGAAGAGCATAAAAATCCCAAATACCTCCTCACTGAAACTACCTTCAGACTGAATTCTCTCCTATGTTCACGAGTTGGCTTGATATGAACTAGGATCGCAGGGTAATTCACAACCAAAGTGTGCATCTGCACAGAAGTAGAATCTAGAGCCACACACATGCAAAGCAGCCAGGCACGAGTAACTTGATTTTAGAAAAAATAATGTCTTCTGAGAGTGATGAACTGTTCCCTGTCATGAGTGCACTTATACAGGCATAGTGCAGAAGAGACTGAGCATTGATTTTGAACAGTTAAGTTCTGTGCTTACAGATAATTGACAGTCAAGACAAATAGGGAGATAGAATAAATTAGAATAAATGCATTTGAAATACAATACGCATCTTTTAGCAGCCTTGTTACTCAATTTGTCAAAATGCTTGCAAGCTGTCACAAAGTGGTTGTATAACATATTAGTTAACTGAACAAGCATTATATGTAGGTTTAAATCTTGGATCCATCAACCTACTAGCTTTGAGATCTTGGCAAGACATTCAACCTCCTATGCTTCAGCTTCCTAACCTGTAAAGTGAGGATACTATTATTACTTCCTTCGTGGGATTGTTGTGAGAATTAAATGTATACATATGCAAAATGTTTAGTGTAATTACTGGTATTTGGCAAATGCTAAGGAAGTCTATGCTCTGATTCTTAATAATTTAAGTTTCATGGAAAATAAGTGATCACCACCTACCATTACTACAATAATCTTTGTTTACAAAATTGTTTTTTATTCTAATAATTTTGTTTTAATATTTTTATTGTTGTTATATTACAGTCATCTCATTTTACCCCTCCGCCCTCCCCTGCCCCACCCTCCTTATCACCCCTGACCCCCCCCACACCCCCGTCAATCCCACGTGCTGTGTCCATGGGTCATCCATGCTAGTTCCTTGACTAAATTGCTCCCCTTCCTTGCCGCCTTCTCCCCCTCCCCCATCTCCTCCCCTCTATGCACTGAAAGTGTGTTCCCTCTATTCATGTCTCTGGCTCTGTTCTGTTTGTTTGTTTGTTCCTTCATTTCCTGTATTAAGTGAGAACATGTAGTATTTAATTTTTGCTGCTTGGCTTATATCACTAAGCATGATACTCTCCAGTTACATCCATGCTATCATAAATGGTAGGAATTCTCTCTTTCCTTTTTTTTTTTTTTTTTTCTCTCTTTCCTTTTGCTGCATAGAACTCCATTATGTAAATGTACCACAGTTTTTTGATCCATTCATCCACTGAAGGGCACTGAGGTTGTTTCTAGCACTTGGCTATTATAAATAGCACTGCTATGAACATAGAGTTGCATAGGTTCTTCTGAATTGGTGTTTTAGGATTCTTTGGGTATAATCCTAGCAGTGGAATCACTGGGTCTGAGGGCAGTTTAATTTTTAGTTTTTTTAAGAAATTCCATACCATCTTCCATAGTGACTGCATCAGTCTGCATTCCCACCAGCAGTGCACCAGGGTTCCCTTTTCCCCACATCCTTGCCAGCACTTGTTTGTTGAGGTTGATAATGGCCATCCTGACAGGTGTGAGGTGGTATTTTGTTGTAGTTTTAATTTGCATCTCTCTGATGGTTAGTGATGTTGAGCATTCTTTCATGTGTTTGTGGGCTCTTTGTATGTCTTCCTTGGAGAAGTGTCTGTTCAGGTCCTTTGCCCATTTGTTAATTGGGCTGTTTGTCTCACTGGTACTGAGTCATATTAGCTTTTTATACATTTTGGAGATCAAACCCTTGTCTGATGTGTCATTGGTGAATATGTTTTCCCATATGGTTGGTTTCTTTTTATTTTCTCAATGTTTTCTTTAGCTGAGCAGAAGCTTTTTAGTTTGATGTAGTCCCATTTGTTTATTTGTTCCTTTATTTCCCTTGCCTTGGGAGATATTTCAGTGAAAATTTTGCTGCATGAGATATCTACAATATTTTTGTCTATGTTTTCCTCTAGGGCTTTTATGGTGGCACAGCTTATGTTTAAGCCTTTTATCCATCTTGAGTTTACTCTGTCTAATAATCTTTTATGTGGCATAATAGCATCATCTCCTATTCCAAATGCTGGAAAAGATCAACATGTTATCAACATGATATTAAGAGAGAGAAAACACTATTCATTGGTAGTAAAACTTTGCCTTTTAAAATAAAATCTTTGTTTATAGACTGTATTCTGTTTATTTTGCGGTTTACCATATTTTGGTGGCCTGAAAATAAAAACATAACTGTCTGAACAACAAATGCCTTCAGCCTTTTTTGGGGAAATAAGATGTCAAGTTTTTAAAAATTTAAAAGTAAGAGAAATTTAAGAGATCCAAGATGATGGAGGAGTAAGTGGAAGCTACACTAATTTACCCCCAGGATCAACCTGGAATTACAACTAAATTGCAGAGACATTATTCTGCATAACCAATTGAATATTAGCTGGAGAGAAGCCTTATAACCACAAATAGAAAGAAGAAACCATTTCACCACAACATGACTGGCAGGGAGTGCAGAGGTGTGGCTGGGCTCCTGCAGGCAGCAGCTGAAGTATTTGAAGATATTTCTAAGGTCAGGGGGTTTCCTCTGAAAAGTGGGAGGTCTAAAACTTAAGTTTGGCTCCCAAGCCTATAGCCCCAGAGCTGGAAAGGAACTCAGATAACACCCAGTAGTGAAAAATAGCAGGTTTCTGCCTGCCAGGGAGACAGGGCTGGAGGTGTAGAGAGCCTCATAAAGGGCCAACACACAAAATTTCATTTGCAACCATTTAACCTGGGCTCTGGCAGAGGGAAAGCAGAGTAAACTAGAGAAGCTTGAGGAGCGTCTGGGGTTGGTGGCTCTGGGAAGAGAACTGAAGGAACAGTTGTCAGGATCCCTGTTGTGGGACATTCCCTATATTGCAGAAGCCATCTTTCTCATGCAGAGCCTTCCTCTCCAAGAGGCATCAGCCTGAGAGGAAGCAACAACCCTACCCATAGAAATTACTCTACCCTACCCTATGGAGCTTAAGCTGGGCTGCTGATTACAGCTTCAGGGTACATCATTGATTAGTTCAACACTTAAGGCAGAACTCTGGGAGCTCTATGAGACTTTAGTTGATTCTCCCCCAACCCAGTGCTGATAAAAGCCCACCTTGGTGCACAGCCCAGTTCTTTCTGCACACAAATAGACCTAGTAAAGAGAACTATATGCTCTGAATCACTGATAGCTCCAAATAGACTGGGCCAGTCTAAACAGTGTCTGATAAAGGTCTATACCAGAGTCTTTGCAGATCTATTTAATACGTAGAAATAAATACAAAGAGATCGAATTGTTTTACTACTGTCCTACTGGTGATATATTTAAATTCTCTTTTCATTTGTTTGCAGAGTCATTATTATTCATTAATGTAAGTGTTTAACATTTTTTCCCAATAACTGACAAATGTTATCTGACAGGGTATTACAGTAGATCTGAAATTTAAAAGCAGCTAATTTTTAATATTTTTCATTTGATATTTAGAGTGAATTCTTACCACTTTCTATTCAAATTGATTTTTACTTTTTATTTTTAGGAAAATAATAGTACTTTTGTAAAGACATGGATAATGGGCAAAACACATTTTAAACAAATGGTGATAAATCAATTTGATACCCATATAAAAATAAATTTATCCTATTTCACATCATATATTTTATTAATTGCAGGTTAGTTATAGATTATAGATGTCCCATGTAAAACAATAAAATAAAATTTTAAGATATAACATTGAATAATATCTTTAGGATCTTGAGGTAAAGAAATATTTCTTAAACAGAAAACAAAAATCTCTAACCATAAATGAAGTTTATAAACTGGATTTTATTAAAACTGAAAGCTTATGATTATCAAAGGACACTAACTAGTAAGAGAGTGAAAGGTAAGCAGAGTGAAAGAAGACAGTTACAATATCATGTTTGTCAAAGAATTCATGTACTGAATACATAAAGATTTCCTATTGATTAATATGAAAATGATAGACAACACAAATGAAGGGAAAACACTTGAATAGGCACTTTGATAAAGAGTTTTAAGCATATGAAAATGTGTCAAACATCATTAATTTTCATGGAAGTGCTGATTGAAGACATAATGACATCTCTCTGTACCTGCTAAAATGGCAAAAGAACAGAAACTGCTATTCTTAAACACCAGATAAAATGACAACAACTAGAACTGTCATTCACACCTGGGATAAGTATAACTTGGTCCAACCACTTAGGAAAATTATCTGGCTTATCTACTAAAGGTTAAACATTTACAAGCTCTATGAGTAGAAATTTACCTCTAAAAAAGAATTATTTTTCATTTCTACTTGAAGAAATACATACAAATATTTTCTAAAAGTACCTTTACAGCATTGTAATAACATCATTACTGGTAATCTTTAGTTTGTATACAGTCATTTTGTGCATCAACATCTTCATGTATGTGTATGTACATGTATATGTATATTATATATATAAATGAAATAATGTCTAGTAACAAAGAACAAATTATTGCTACATGTATCAACATTGATGAATCTCACAAGATGACATTTAATGAAAGAATCCAGACACAGTACAATACATTACTCTGTATCTCCATTCATCTAAAGTTTAAAAAGGCAACACTGATATACGGTGATAGAAATTAGGGAGCAGGTTCCTTTGTGGATGTGTCTGATGTTTGGGAGAGGATGGGAGGAATGCAGCTAAGGATGCTAATGATGTTCTATTTCATCCTAATCTAGATGAGGACCACAATGCATATTTTTAATTGGAATGTTTATGAATCAATACACAAAACTTATGAACTATATTTTATATTTCCCTTCAATGAAAATATTTTAAAATCTATAGCGGTGCTGCACTCATACATAAAAAGGAGTTTCTGCCAAAAACATAATTTGCTGGTATCATAAACTAGTTGTGAGCTCCAAGGAATGCCAGTGGTTTGCTCTCAAAACTGATGTTTCTAAAAATCAAAACAAGGTTTTGAAATTTCTATGCAAATTAATATGATTGATATAATTAAAGACTTCAAATATTTACTGAGCAGCTGCATTTTTCTAAGGGCTACAAATAAGTATTAAATAATTAGGAATATTTTAGAATTATTAGAGCTTTTAGAATAATAAAGTGAAATGACAGTTGACATACACTCTTGCACAGTGTTGAATGAAATTTTTTTTCACATGTAAACAGAATAAGCCTACAGGTACTGCAGTTTTTCACATTAATTAGCAACTGTGGCAAATGCTGCTGCCAGGAGGACCGCCAACCTTTTTTCTTTGATGGTCTAGTCTTTGGCTAAGAGTCAATTTAGAGAAATGGATGTGACTGAATTGGATTACAGTATGTGTGACACAGCAAGGTGATAATCAAGCCTGCATGAGGACACATGGGCCTGTTTTTGAATCTTTGGCTTATGGGAGCAGGGACATTGGGTTAACAGAAGGGAAATTATCTAGAAAATTTTACATTCTAAGGATAAACTGCTATGACATCATGGGCAGTGAACTTGCTAGGCCAGGAACTCTCTATAACCTTCCACAAGGCTAAGTTGATTTATTACTTCAAAAAGCTAAACATCACTTAGGCTGTTTCCAGCACTTGGCTATTATAAATAGTGCTGCTATGAACATAGGTGTACATAGGTTCTTATGAATTGGTGTTTCAGGATTCTTTGGGTATAGTCCAAGTAGTGGAAACACTGGATCAAAAGGCAGTTTCATTTTTAGTTTTTTGAGGAAACCCCATACTGCTTCCCACAGTGGCTGCACCAGCCTGCATTCCGACCAACAGTGCACGAGGGTTCCCTTTGCCCCACATCCTCGCCAACACTTGTTGTTTGTTGATTTGTTGATGATTGCCATTCTGACAGGTGTGAGGTGGTATCTTATTGTGGTTTTAATTTGCATCTCTCTGATGATTAGTGATGTTGAGCATTCTTTCATATGCCTCTGGGCCCTTTGTATATCTTCCTCAGTGAGTTGTCTGTTCAGGTCCTTTGCACATTTTTGAATTGGGCTGTCTGTCTAAGTGCCCATCAGTGGATGATTGGATCAAAAAACTTTGGTACATTTACACAATGGAATACTATACAGCAGAAAGAAAGAAGGAACTCCTACCCTTTGCAACAACATGGATGGAACTGGAGAGTATTATGCTTAGTGAAATAAGCCAGCCAGTGAAGGACAAATATATGATCTCACCCATTACAGGACAATAATGAACAAAACTAACAACAAGCAAAACAGAACCAAATATATGAATACAGTGAATAGGCCTTCAGTGGTCAGGGGCAAGGGGGTTGGGGGGAGGGGGGAGGAAGAGGCAAGGAAGGGGAGCAGTTTAGACAAGAACCTAGTATAAAGGAACCATGGACATGGACAACATGTAGGATTGACTTTGGGGGAAATGGGTGGGTGGGGAGGGGGAAAGAGGGGAGCAAAAAGGGGATGGATATAATACAACAACAATAAAATAAAATTTTAAAAAAGCTAAACATCACTATTTTACTTAAAACTGCATGAAACATTAATTCCTTAGAATGCCATGTCTATTCTCTACAATGAGTAATAAAAGAGTTTTCGTTTCATGGGGATAAGTGTTAAGTTGGTGGAGTCTCTGTGTATAAAGAGTCATTCCGTTTATTAGAGTGCATAATCAATTATGGTGAATTTCACCAACACTGTCACAATTACTCATCCAGTATGTCAATATGCAATCTTCTTGCTTGGTCAGAATTTGAAACATCTTAGTCTTGATAATGGGTACTGGCTACAAACTTAGGATGATAATCTTAGTCAAATATGTCTAGGAAAACAATAAACACATACATTTACCCTACCTGGCCCAAGTTTCATCTGTAAAAATGTATGTCCTATCTCCATGTACTAAGTAACAGTTGATTGTGTAAATTCAGTATTTTGAACAGTACATTTTAAGACCTCAACTTTCTACTGTCCTCTGGTGGCCACAGTATCCCTCAGCAATGTAAGGTGCTTCCTCTTTGTGAAAAAATATGACTTTCACCTATAGTTATGTGCTGCTAGTATTTTTGCTTATACTATATGTTTTATAGACACATCAATAATACCTTATTCTTATGAATGTTCATTTGTAAAGTATTCATGAGTCACAGAAAATGCATTGAGAAATATAGATTATAGTAGAGGGCTCTTGATGTGGCCCCTCCCCCTCCTGCCTAGGCTTTTATCATTGCTCTTGAAGTTTTCTATAACTTTCTCATATACTGTGACTTCTGCATAAAGGGGAAGAGATAAGTAACTGGATTGTGAAATAGTTTTTGGCTATGCTTAGCAGAAAAATTAACAGGTATAAAGCACTTGGACTGAAGACCACACATTCCTGGGCTCCAATCTTACCTCTAATATGTACTAGCTGTGAAGACGCAGTACAATTTGACTTTTCAGAGCTTCAGTTTCCCCATCTATACAATCTTCTTCATAAGTCTACTCTGAGGATTAAATGGGATAAAATATGTAAAGCCATTAACACAGTGCTGGCATTTGAGGCGTGCTCAATGAGTGGCGACCTGGGATGAAACCTTGGGTGCACAACTTGCTATGCGTATGATCTTGGATGAAACACAAAGACTTGATTTTGCTCACCTGTTAAGTGAAGAGAGCTAACAGGACATACTTCCAGGACTGTTGGAAACAATAATTGAGATGTACATTCAGCTCTCACCAGGCTACTGGGGCCACAGAAAAGGCTTACTAAGTGTTAGCTACAATAACTGTGCTGCCGTACTTTGGCTTTAATTAGCAACACAGCATACAAAGTAGACTATCCATCATTCCCTCTTATTCCCCACCCTATACCCCATAAGCTCTGAGAATAACATTGGTAATTATTATAATGATTATAGTAGTTATAGGTTATAGTATACAAAGAGGACTGATTTTTGGCTTTTTAAATTTAGGAAAGCTACAGTTGACCCTTGAACAACATGGGTTTGAACTACATGGCTCCACTTATACAGGCTTTTTGAGTACATATATGTACAATACTGTAAATGTATTGATATTTTCCCTTTCTCATGATTTTCTTAACATTTTCTTTTCCTTAGCTTATTTTTTTAAGACTATAGTGTATAATACATGTATATACAAAATATGTGTTAATCAACAGTTTTGGGGGAGTCAAAAGCTATACATAGATTTTTGACAGTAAGGGGTGGGAAGCATTTGCACTCATAACTGTCACATTTTTAAAGGCAACTAAATGAACTTCTTATTGCCTCTATTTTCTCATTTGTGAAATAGGAATAATAGCACTTAGCTCTTAAAGCTATTATAAAAAATAAAGTTACTCAGGTAAAGCTAAGAGAATAGGATTTGATAGCTGTAAGTACCCTATTAATAATAACTTTAAAAAGTGTTTACACATCTATAATCTAATTTGACTGACAGTGGGGTTTTTTTGTTTGTTTTTTAGGTGAGACTTTTTAGTAGACACTAAGACATCTTGAACCTTTTCCAGAACATATACAAATAGGCATTTTACTTGAATTGGTTTCAGCATGGACATATCTGTGTGATTTTTCTTTAGGGGTTGAGCAGTCCTCCTGCCCAAATGTACTCCTTCCCTACCTCTCTGTCCAGCCTGAAAGTCAATAACTGCAAGTACTCCTGAAGCTGTTCCAGTTTAAACAACATCAATCATTTATACTTGAGTGTAAATGAATCTATTAGAATATTTTCTGACAGTTTTGACAGATGTTGGGGGATTGGGTAAAGCACAACATCTTGAATGCCTACTGAGGGAGACAAGGACATTCATTGAAAAGGGAAAAAATACCTACATCAGGGGAGCTAAAAATGTTAGATGGCACATGTCATCTAGTTAGGATGTTTGCCTATGGCAGATCCCAAATGTCATCTCCCTCTTGATAGGCAGGCAGACACCCCAGTTGAACTGGCAGCTCCTGTGAGGATGGTTTGGCTCTGTCACTCTAGGGAGAATGGTTTCATTTGTACCACCTGGATAAAATATGTGATTTGCCAATGCAGAAAGGTATAAATCAGAATCTCTAATGTGATTCATTAATTTCTGATAAAATATCATCAGAGAAAAACAATAATTAAAAATTTTAAGTAAATGAGGGTGACAAATTATGTCTGGTGTTCTTCGCTCCCTTGAAAACTCTTTTCCCTTCAACTCTAAAAATTGCATGGGAATACACAATGCAATATGCGGATGATGTATCATGGACTTTTACCCTGGAAACTAATGTAATTTTATTAGCCAACCTTACCCTCATAAATTTAATTTTAAAAATTACATGGAAAAGAAAGAAAACTTCCAATGTCATTTTGCTATGCACTGACTCAAGAGCACCATTTTTCATTGGACAAGTCTGTAGTGCTTTGCTTGAGCAGAGCGTATATTCAACACATGGCTATAACCTGACAGTCTAGATGGAGGATCCTTATGGAAATTTGTTCCTGTTTTGTTTTAGCTGCTATAGAAGCATAAAACAATCAGATATGCATGTTCTTGTCCTGTAGTTACTAAGCCCATAGAAGATGACCCCAACTTCAATTTTGGTTGGAGAGAAGAATCATAAGAGAAAAAGAAGAGAGAAAAGACCAAAGAAAGAAAAAGCAAACATTCCTGACATATGGAAAAAGTGTAGTACCCAAGCCTGGGAAGAGCCTAGAATTTCAGAATTTTTTGTCTCAAATCTAATGTGGTACCTGCATGGAAAGGACACAGGGTGGTTTCATTGTCTGAGGTGGGGGTCAGTTGAGAAGGCCACTGGGAGGTGCAGACATACTGCATTCAGCAAAAGGTAGAGGTCAGGACTTGATGAAGACTTTTAAGATCCACTCTCTTTGCAACTTTGAAATAGGCAATATGGTATTATTAACTATAGTCACCATGCTTTACATTACACCCTGTGACTTATTTATTTTGTAACTGGATGTTTGTATATATTTGATCCCCTTGACCCATTTGGTACTCTCCCCCACCTCACCCCATGTCTATGTGAAGTATGAATTTAATTTTTTTTAGATTCTACATATTGGTGGGATCACAAGGTATTTATCGTCTCCTATTATGCACTGAATACCATT
This sequence comes from Noctilio leporinus, assembly GCA_004026585.1. NCBI lineage: Eukaryota > Metazoa > Chordata > Mammalia > Chiroptera > Noctilionidae > Noctilio > Noctilio leporinus. Next base: position 79,720 of record PVIW01004676.1, on the reverse strand, counting down.
TAAAACACAAATGTTCTTGGTAGGGTAGCTAAGCAAGCCCCTAGGTTTGCAGGAAACAGACAAAGCGTTATTACAGAGTGGTAAAGTGTTAGAAGAGACAGCAGTAGAGGGTGGAAAGTTTGAAGAGGATGTCATACATAACATATATTTGGTACTGGGGGTGGGCCTGATTGGGAAGGTGTTAGAATTTTTAGAGGGTCTTGATGGAACATTTAATCAATTTAAGTTTTAAAGGAATTTTAGGTTAAGTGAGAAGGAGTGTGAGGTAGTTTAGTTTAAACAATTATGGGTGTAGTATGTTTTAGGAAATGCAAACAGCTTAGAATGGCTGAAGAAAGGCTATGAGGGAGGATAATAAGTGAGGCTAGAGAACTAGGCAAAGCTTGGCTTTTGAAGCCTGTGAAATTTATTGGAAGGCAATAGAGAGTGACTGGGTGGGACTGACATGATCAGATTTGCATCTTATATCACCTTGAGAAAAGACAAGATTGTTAGGCTGTTGAAGTAACTCAGATCAGAGAGGCGGTGATGCTGGTGATGGCAGTGAGGAAATAAATTTGGTGTTAAGCAGTTATTTTCATTGGATGTTTATCCTTAATCATATGCTTGTGAGAAAGAGGTAGTAATTTTGGGTGCCTTGCAGTTTAAAGGCAGTGTCCTTTGCCAATTTAAGGGTACATAGGAAGAGGAGCACTTTTGGGGTAAGGCAGTGATTTTCAACCTGTGTGCTACAAGAATTTTAAAACATGCAATACCTGACCATTTAGTTAAAGGCACTGATCTCTTTTCCCTTAGATTGTCAAACAAAATAATGACAATGACCAACACAACAATAGCTGTTTGGTAAGAATGAATCATGCCTACTTTTTGTCAGATCAGCAAAAAAGATATTTTTTGGTGTGCCACAAAATTTTAGTAATTAGTTTATGTGTGCCATAAGGTGAAAAAGGTCTAAAATCCCCAGAGTAGGGTGTTTTGGTCTGCTGTTCCTTGACAGATCATTTTTCAAAGGTTTACCCTTTGAACTACCAGGTGGTGTGAGTTGAATTTTCCACCTCATGTGTTGCTAAGGACAAAAGTAACAGCATCAACCCACAATCACTAAAGCTATACATGTATTAAGATTATTCACAATAGATATGACACAGCAGAAATATAATATGTAGTAAGTTGCATGTCCTGTAATGTGCAGTCTCTTTCCTATGTCACTGCAGCCCAGCTATCCGAGGGTCAGCTCTGATCATAATAAATTAGTCTAAAAAGGAAATTAAAAAGAGGCAGAGACTAATGTTTGGGCAGCATATAGATACACCTTTCAACCTGGAAATTCTGTCAGTGATATGAATTAATTAAAAAATGTCTATAGAGTTAATGGCTGACACATGTTCACTGACAATTCTGAGTATACACAAGGGCCTGTCCCATTTCTAGTGGCGTCACAAGCAGGAGTGAGCCATACCAGAGTAGATAAGTGGGAGAAGACTTCACATATACGTCTGAGGCCTTTGTCCTTATCTTCACTAGTGACCCTATCTTGGTTTTATTTCTGGAAGCCATGTTTCCTTTTCCATGTTATAAGGGCCTGATTTTTAGTGCAAACATTGCAGACATATAGGTTTAGGGACAGATTTTGGGGCAATTGCAAATATAGGTCTATAGTTGAAAGGGCTATCTGGGATAGGTATTTAGGGAGACTTTTCTGTAAGTCTTGTGAACCTTAAATGGACTACTTTGAAGATTTTGAACTAATTTTTCCTCAATGTTTTAAATAATAGACCACCACATAGTCAGTTCAGTGCTATGAAGTTCTTAGATGACCTTTGAAGGGTCACTGCAGTTGTACCATTTTACATTCAAATATATGAAAGCTAGAAGTACTGATCTTTGCAGTTTTCATAGGACTGACACATTTTCATCTTGTACAGGCAATAAGGTTCTCTGTATTTACTTAAGAATATTGCAAGATGAGAAAATTATACAGAAAATTAAACCTTTTCAAACTCTTAATTACCTTAAAATCTTTGTAGGGTTTAAATACTACTTATTAAATTCTTACATATGCAGGTACCATATTTAGTACTACATATAATCAAGCAAAAATAGACAGCCTAACTTAGAACTTTACAGTCTAAAAGAAGTAAAAAATAAGACAAAAAACATAGAGATGTATGTTCCAAATGAAAGAATGGGCAGGGGGATACGTTAGATGCATGAGCATAGTTAAACAAATCATTAAGTTTTGGCCACTTAATACCAAGTATTACCAATTTAAACATGTAGCTTATGTGTAAAATCTCAATCTTAATTATAATTAATATACAGAATGTTTCCTTTTTTTATTCTGATGTGACTTCAAAATTTAGACAGATTTATTGCAAACAGTCACAACAACAAAAACAAAACTAAAACAAAGCCAAAAGCCCAACATCATGTTTTTTCAGTTTTGTCTTCACACTATTCTCACATCTACATGGGCAAATGATATTGTATCCTTTTATTTATTTATTTTTAAATATTTTATTTATTATTTTTAGATAGCAGAGAAGGGAGAGAAGCAGAGAGGGAGAGAGACATCAATGTATGGTTGCCTTTCACCTGCCTGCAGCTGGGGACCTGGCTGGAGACCTAGCTGGAGACTTAGCTTGCAACCTGGTTATGTGCCCTGCTGGGGAATTGAACCAGCAACCTTTGGGTTCACAGGCCAGTGCCTTATCTACTGTGCCCCCAGCCAGGGCTTGATATTGTATCCTTTTAGATTTATCAACTAACTTATACCCTAAAACTTGCAAAACACTTCCAAGGATGAGTAAAGTTTATAGTGCTTGATCATTCCCAATAGAGAGTGCCCCCCACCCCTTCCCACCCAAAGATTGTAAGTAGCGAGAGACCTTTGAAATGTTTAATTATATCCTGGCAGCTTTGCTGGCAGTGTCAAGATTATCTTATACTTTTTCATTTCCAATAGGCCTAATAATGGAAGCTTTGTAGTGTAGTTTATACAGGCTTACCGTAATAATATTTCCAGTTCTTTTAGAGTCTGTGCTAAAAAAGACTTCACTTTTAATTCTTTTCCATTTGCATATGCTTTTCATTCTTGCTGTATCAGTAGATAAAAGACAAAAAAAAAAAAAAAAAAAATCTGTCCAATTGTAATTTGTAAAGTGGCTCAATCTATAGCACTCATGGAACTATTGGTTGGGCAGAAGCATTTTGGGGTCTTTCAGGCTGGAAGAAGGTGTTAGGAAACCCTTTGCATCCTCTAGGGTGTCATGATGCTTCCAGGCCACAGGCTGAGGTCAGGGAGAACTGTGCCGAGTGCCGCCTTCTCTGGGTAAGTAATGCCGTTTGCTGGTACTACTTTCCCTGGGAAAAGTTACGTGTTGGGATCATGACTTCAGTAATGGCATTGATATCTTGGTCTTTCTCTGTTGTCTTAAAATTTTTTACTTTTGGGCTTATTTTTCAAGTGCTTTAGAATGTGGGCAGGGAAAATGGATGCTATTTATGGGTCCCCTTGAAACACCAACTCCTTACAAATATGTCAGAAATTTTGAGAGCTAGATCAAACCTGGCTTTGGGTAAGCCAAATAACTTTGACTAGGTCATTTTTAATTTGATGCCACTTTTTCAGATTGGGTGTTTGAACTTTGCCATGATTCCTATTATTTCCTGTGGCCGGATTTCACATTCACAGGTCTGCTTTTTAACTTTTATATCCCAGGCAGGCATCTAATTCCAGGAAGCAGTGCTGACCTTTCATATTGCAGAGAAGAAAAGGGATCCATTTCAGGAGTGGGTTAAATTATTAGAACTCATTTGAGTCCCATTTGCTGATGGAGAAGAGCAGCGGGAAATAAAAGACTCGGGGCAGCTCATGCGCTTACAGAAAAAGGAGGAACGGAATGAAAAACTCAAAATGGAAATGTTGCTGGGTGCAGGCGTGAGCCGCTGGGGCACCTGCTTCAGCCTGGCCCTGCCGGGAGTGACTGTCCCGCTGAGAGGGCTGTGCGGAGCAGGGATAAGGGACAGATGTTTGCCAGGAGCAGGAGCTATTCCGAAGCATTCGGTAATTACAGCGGCCACCGACACAGGGAAGGTGGAAAGGGTCTACTCCCAGGATGTTGTGGCTTTGAAACTGTTGGTTATTAAAACAGGCACTTAAAATAAGACTAGGGGAGTTGAGACTGCCACTGCTGTAAAGGTCTGTCCTTTTTCAGAAGGCTAGCACATCTCAAAAGCTGTGAAAAACTATACACAGGTTGATTCCTCCCCAGACGTAATAAATACACATTACAGCAGTCCCTCCCTATCCCCAGAGGGTATAGGGGATACATTCTAAGACCCCTCCTCCCAGTGATGCCTGCAACCTCAACTAGTATTGAACCCTATATACATATAGTGTGGGGCAAAAGTAGGTTGACAGTTGTTCATATGGAAAATAATATTAAAATTAATAAATAATGATACAAGATAAACTCTGTCTCCTATAGTCACAATTGTAAATCTAGTTTTGTCCCAACCTGTATACTATGTTTTTGCCTATACATAGTACCTATGATAAAGTTTATCAATTAGGCATAATGAGAGACTAAAAATAATCACTAATAATTAGAGAAATTATAAAAACATATTGTAATAAAAGTTATGTGAATGTGGTTGCTCCCTCCCTCTCAGAATAGTTATTGCACTGTAATCACCTTTTAATGCTCAGGAATCACATTCCTGGTCCCCTGTGGCACACCCAAGTTGCCAACATCATTCTGTTGTGCTTTGGGGTCATTATTAAGTAAAATAAGGGTTACTTGAACATAAGCTCTGTGATTCCTCAATAGTCCATTTGATAACCAAAATGGATACTAAGGGACTAGGAGGGTTGGGAACATTTCCTACACAGAGGGTGGGTGAGTCACATCCTAAACAGGTCAGAGCAGGGCTCACCAGGGTTCACCACAGTACTCAGAAAGGCTCATAATATAAAGCTGATGAATTGTTTACTTCTGGGATTTTTCATTGAATATTTTTGGACCAAGGTAACCTTCCAGGAACTATAACCACAAAAAGTGAAACTGTAGATAAGGGAGGACTACTATAATTATTTTGATAGAAAATTTTTCTAACTAAATTTAAGTTTATTGTTCAAAGACTCTAGATATCTGGCAGGCTGACCTGACAGGGTAAAACAAATCAATTTCTAATAAAGACAATATATATTTATTTTTTAATATATAAACTGTTTTTGGAAAATTACAGTTTTTAGACTTAATTTCTTTTTTTTTTTAAGCAGTTTAGGTTCAGAACAAAAGCAGAATGAAAGGTACATGATTTCCTATAGATACCCCCTGTCTCCCACACAGCCTCTTTCATGATCAAAATTCCTGACTGGAGTGGTACATTTGTTACCAGATTAGGAACCCACATTGACACATTCTTATCACTCAAAGTCCACAGTTTACATTAGGAGTCACTCAAATGTATAATAACATGTATCCATTATATAGTATTACACAGAATAGTTTCACTGTCCTAAAACTCTTCAGTACTCTCCCTAGTCATTCTTCCTTCCCCAACCCCTGGCAACTACTGAACTTTTCACCATCTTCCTAGTTTTCCCTTTTCTAGGATGCCATCTAGTTGGAATTACATAGTATGAAACTTCTGGTTGTCTTCTATCACTTAGTAATATGCATTTAAATTTCCTCTATATCTTTCTAGTTTGGTAACTTTTTTAGCTTTCAATCATATTTTATTGGACGTAAAGAGTTTGTCCATTCACCTATTGAAGGACAGTATCTTGGTTGATACTGTTTTGGTAATTACGATAAAAGCTGTCACAAACATCCACATGCAGGTTTTTGTGTAGACATAAGTTTTTAACTCATTTGGGTAAATACTGAGAAATGTAATTGCTGGATCATACAGTAACAAAATGTTTACTTTTGTAAGAAACCACCCAGCTGTCTCACAAAGTAGCTGTGGCATTTTGCATTCCCATCAGTAATGAATGAGTCCGTTGTTCCACATCCTCACTAGCATTTGGTGTTGTCAGTATTTTGCAATTTTGTCATCCTAATAGATGTATACGGGTATCTCATTGCTTTAACTTGCAGTCCCCTGATGACATGATGTCCAGCATCTTTTCATATGCTTATTGTCATCTGTGTGTCTTCTTTAGTGAGGTGACTTCAGATATTGTTCTCTTTTTAAAAATCAGTTTGTTCATTTTCTTACTGTTGAGTTTTAAGATTTCTTTATATATATATATATATATATATATATATATATATATATTTTGGATAATAGTTCTTTATCACATGCATTTTTCTGGCAAACGTTTCTGGCAAGACGTTTCATTGTCTTGACAATGTCTTTCACAGAGCTGAAATTTTAACTTTAACAAGATTCAACTTATTATTTCTTTCATGAATCATGGGTTCATTGACCGTTTTTTTCTTTTGGTTTCTTTATGATTTCTTCGTTACCTTTGATTTCCTACAGTTTTAGTATGCTCTGCCTAGGAATGGATTTGTAATAGCTTGCTTAGCATTCTCTGACCTTTCTGGATCTGTGGTTTGTTCAGTCAATAATTTTGGAAAATCTTCATTTTTACTTAAATATTTCTTCCACCCCTTCTCTCTTCCTTTTATCTTATTTATTTATTTATAGTATTCCAATCACACCAATGTTACTCTTCTTGAAATTGTCTCAGTTATTGGTTGCTTCCTTTGTCTTCTTTTTTTTCACTCCCTCCACCCCCCCCCCCCCCCCCTTTATACTTCAGTTGGGGAAGTTTGTGTTGCTCCATCTTCAAGCTTATGGATTCTTTCCTTGGCCTCGCCCAGACTACCAATCAGCCCATCAAAGTCACTTCTTATTTTATTAGTGTTTCTGACTTCTAGTATTTGCTTTTGAATCTTTCTTAGAGTTTTCCTGTCTGCTTACATTACCCATCTGTTTTTGCATGCCATCTGCTTTTTTCATTGGAGTTCTTCATATAATAACCATGGTTATTTTAAATTCCCTGTCCAGCAACTCAAACATCTGTGCCATACCTGAGTTGAATCCTACTTCTTGCTTTCTCTTTATGCTGTGTTTTTGTCCCTTGTCTCATGTCTTATAATTTTCTATTGTTGAAAGCTAGACACAGTGTGCTCAGTGATACAAACTGAGGTAACAAGCCATTAGTATGAAGTTTAATGCTAACCTGGCCAAGTGTTGAGCTATTTTTAATTTTTGCTGTAGCAATAGGTGCCAGAGGCTTCACTTTGTTCCAGGGCTCTTCTGTTTGTCTTGACTGGACTTTCCTAAGGTATCTCCTTAAAGAGAGTCTGTGTCTTCCAGCTGTTTTAGCCATTATTGCATAGGAGCCCTGTGTGTGTGGTAAAAAGACTTGGAAGAGGGGAAGAATGATACATATTCTTTGGTTAAATCATCCATCTTGACTGGGCCTTCACAGGTATTTTATAGCCTACCCCCTCTTCAGTGAGATGGGAAGGCTACCAGGGGCTAAAGTGGTAGAAATGCCCCACCTCCAGGTGAAATGGGACTGTGGGACAATTTCTCCTCCTGGAGAATTGTTCTCCGTTACAGAGAACAGACTAGGTACATTTTACAGTGACTATGCTTCCTATCCAGACAGACCTGGGAATTGTCTTTCTGTGCTCTTCACCATGAGTATCTGGTAAGGTTCCTGGTGACAAAGTCTCCAGGCATTTCTCTCTTTCTTTGTAACCCACACTCTTCAGTCTCCAGCAAATCGTCAGATTACACTTAACAGTTGCTACTAGTTTATAGCTCTGGTGAAGTCTGCTTCAAGTTAAATCTCATCTATGAATCTTGACTTCACCTGTTTCTCCAGATTTCAAGGTGACAATTTTTCCTGTGACCCCAGTTCTCTGATTAACTCAAGAAATGTAAATGATTTTCAATTTGTTCTGCTCTTTCTTGTTTCAACAATAGTTATAACTTTCAAGCTAAAGTTTATGTGTTGGAACTAATGCTGGATCCTTGTGATAGGCTTTCATGGACATATTGTGGGATGGGAAATAGAATAGGGAAGGGACTTTCAATCTTGGAGTGAGCGACCTCAGAGTTATTTTGATTGAGGAGCTTTTTGGAAGTAGGTAGAGGACAAATTCAACTGCCTGTCATGTGGATCCTAACGAGAGAAGTTTGCAGTAGCCTCAAAAAGGTGGAAGCAGGATGACTCACAGAAGCTTCTGATCTCCTCCTCAAGAATGAGATAACCATACTTTTCACGACCATCATCTTAGTCACTGAACACAAATGACCAAGAGACCAAAAACTGGGTAGATGTTAGGAGGGAATGTTTATTTCTTATTCCTGTTTCCTTCCAGGTACCTTCATTAGATTCATACCCCATGTTTCTCACTGCTTTTTCATTCTTCTCCAGGGATGGAACAATAACTTACCCTTGATGAATTTGGGAGAGAAATCAGGAATGCAGGGTTCAGTCCTTGCATTCCTCTAGGGAGATGGTTACCTATAGAATGTTCCCATTCTGTTTTGCTCCTTCAAGCTGTTTGAAAGTCAGGCTGCATCTGGTAAAGTCTAGAGTGGCCCCATGTAACTTTATAACTATGGCAAATCTGGACATTTCTGGTCTTGTGATTAAAAAACTCTAAATCCCCACATACTTAAGCCATTTCATCTCATCTAAGCTGCCTTAGTAATAAAAAGAATATTTTGATTTTTACCTGGTTGACTATAATTTTCAGTAGATGTCATTTTTGAATAGTTTTGATTTACAGAGGAGATGGACACATGGTATAGAGAGGCCCTCTATATATATCTGACAGTTTCCCCTATTCTGAACATCTTACATTACCATGGTAATTTTGTCACAACTAAGAAACAAACACTGGTATATAATTAGTAACCACACTCCAAACTTTATTCAGATTTCACTAGTTTTTTTTCTTTTTTCTAATGACCTTTGTTTTCATGGTCAAGTTAATCATCAATTAATCTAGTACAGTTTCTGAGACATTCTTTGTTTTACATGATCTTCGCAGTTTTGAAATGGCAAAGTATTTTGTAGAGTGGTTAAGAGTATCTAATGTTCCTCTCATGGTTAGACAGGGTCTATGGACTTGAGTGAGAATAACACTGAGGTGAAGTTCCACCTCTTCATATCATATCCAAAGGGCATGGTATCAACCTGACATCACTGATTATATAAACCTTAATTATCTAGCCAAAGCAATGTTTTCCAGGTTTAACTCCTGTAAAGTTATCCTTCCCACTCTTCTATTTTGTAAATGTTGAAATTAAGTCACTAATCACAGTTCACAGTCAAGGGGTTATGTTTAGATATTTTTAGTCTAACTTGCAATTAGGTTATAATCAGTCAAAACAGAGAGTTGATATTTCTCAGATCACAAGAAACTCCAACTTTAATAAATGTCTACCTGCAGGATTAGTCAGGAGTATAGAGCTATTAAGAGGATGGAAGGGGCACTGTAGTGAGATGAGAGAGTGGCTTCATGGCGAGGGGGCTTCTCTGAGGTGGGAAACTGGTCAGAGAGTGGCAGGTGATGCAAAATAGGGTCTGGAGGCTAAAACTGAGGGGACTGGGTATTCCCAGTGGAAGATTTTAGTGTTGTGAGCATCAGCTATGGGACACACACCTGCATCAGGCAATCAGTTCCTCAGGGAGTTCCACAATCAAAAAAAAAAAAAAAAAAAAAAAAAAAATCTATTTTCCTGTTGATGTATATGGAAGCTCAATGTTTTTTTTGCTAGTTTCCCCACATGCACATGTGACAGATGGCCAGGGAAGACCAAGTGAATTAACTTTTAAGGGCAACCTCAGCCCCTGGGTCATTTTTGCTAAAGAAAGACAAGTGGGTGGGTGAAAAAGACAAATTAAAAAGCTTCTGTTGTCAACAAGCGATATCAGTTTAGATCAAATACCAAGGAAACTAATTTAATTTTGTGCTGTTTCCATCCTAAAGCTCCTTCCCTCAGTAGGTTATTGCTGCTATAAAACTGACATTATTAATAGCTTCTTCAATCAATAAAAAAATGGAAGCTTAAAGGTTGTAGAATTCTTATTTTCAACTTAGACTTTTCCAACTAAAATAATCTTAATTTTTATATATTTTCTTCAACTATCATATAGCTATCTTTTAAAATTTATATTTGAGAAAATGTGTCTGAGATGAACAGTTTCACAGACAAGAGGGGAAAATCACTTATATATTTCAATATATCAAATAACTAGTTTGATGTGCTAAACCTTAAAGCATTGAATTCTCTGGACCTGCCATTATTGTTTTTTAATATTTTTCTATTTTATTCCTAAAGTCTTTGAAGAAGATAATTAAATGTATGTATATGACTTTCCTCATGCTTATATTAACATTTTTCATTACGTAAGTAATTCATGCCCATTGTGCAAAATTGACAAACATGGACTATTAGAATGAAGACTATCCTCAGACTATTGATTTTCAATAAATATTTATGAAGCATCTATTATGACACTCCTCTCAGTGTTAGAGATACAGCAGTGCACAAACAGAAAAGTTCATGCCTTCATAGAGTTTTTATTCCAGTGAAAAGAGACGGACCAAAAAGAAAAGTAATATGTGTGCTCCAGGGGGTTGGGAGAGCCACAGGAGATGAATGGGAGAGCATGGGGCATGTAGGGTGCATGGGGGAAAGGATAATATTTTAAAATAGTTCCATAGAGGAAACTTTACTTAAAAACTGACATTTGAGCAAGAATTGAAGGAATTGAGGGAAAGAGTCAAGTGTAAACCTGGAGAAAGAACATTTTCCACAGAGCAGACAGCAGGTACAAAGGCTGGGGGGTGAGGCTTTTACTGAGGTAAATTGGGAGCATTAGAGGGTTTTAAGCAGAGGAGAATTTTAATGAGTAAGCTTAAAAATTTTTTTTTAAAATTATTTTTAGAGAGAAGGAAAGAGAGAGAGACAGAGAGGAAGAAGAGACATCAATGTATGGTTGCCTTTCACCTGCCTCCAGCTACAGAGCTGATTGGAGACCTGGCTTGAAACCTGGTTATGTGCCCTGGCTGGGAATTGAACCAGCAACTTTTGGATTCTCAGGCTGGTGCTTTAGCCACTGTGCGACCAGCCAGGGCTGAATAACCTTTTTGAAGGATCAGTATGGCTGCTCTATGAGAAGAGACTTAACAGGGAAAGGATGAGATGAAGGCAGAGAGGCCAATTTCATGAATCTTTACTGGTGGAACCAAGGTATTCCAATAAGTGGTGGAGCCGAAGATAATGACAGCTTTTCCACCATTATGATTCATGGTCTTAAATAATGCTAATTTCTAGTTTATTTTTATTTATTTATTTATTTCTAGTTTATTTTTAGTTGACAACTTTTAGTTCTAGAGCATTTATGTTTGGTTTATTTTTTCAGTCAACTGAAATAACTATTTTTTTCCATGAATGTTATATGGTATACTTCCTGAGTTCTTATATTATCAAGAATATTTTCTAAGTATAAAGGCAATATAGCCCTGGCTGGTAGCACAGTGGATAAGGTGATGGCCTGAGAACCCAAGGGTCGCTGGTTCGATTCCTCTGCCAGGGCACATAACCAGATTGCAAGCCAGGTCTCCAACCATATCTGTGGCTGGAGACAGGTAAAAGGCAATCATACATTGATGTCTCTCTCCCTTCCCCTCCCTCTAAAAATAATAAATAAAGTCTTTAAAAAAAAAAGACAATATAAAGCCAATTTGGTTGGACATACAGTTTTTGATCATTATCTTACTACTTAACTCTACAGATATTATTCTGTTGACTTTTTGGCAAAGGATAGATTTGTTCCTGTGTGTGGGTTATTTTTTGGCTTGCGTGTACATAGAATTTTCTTTATTTGGAAATATGAAACAAATTACCACTATACTTCTAAGTTAGATCTTTTAAAATTTGAGTGGAATTAAAATTAAGTTTGAATGGAATTCAGATATTTCTTTCAATCTGAATTTGTTTACATACAAGTATTTTATCATAGGTATTTTTCTTCTATTTATTTTTGGATTATTGTCTTTTCTGTAAATAATCTGATATATTACTTGGACCTATGGTCTAATAATTAAACCTCATTGTATTTTCCTTTTTGTTAGTTCTACTATTTATGGGACACCTCACAGGCTTTACCTTCTATGAAACTATTAGATTTTTGTAGTATCAGATTTATTCTTTGGCCATATTTGAACTTATTAAAGTTCAATAAACTCAATTGAAGTTTATAATCCCACTGTTCTATTTATAGTTTCTTTACAATATATTTTGGGACAAACTTTAATAAACCCATAAGTTGTAAATTTGGACCTAGAATGTCTTGGACAAAGATTATTCTCCTTCACTTTATCTATCCCCACATACAAAATTTTCAGGTCCCTAAGGCAAAAGAAAATAGAAATAAAACAAAACAAAAACAGTGACGTGATCAGTAGTGATCAAGGTCCATATCAACCAACAAGATCCATTAATCTTGCTAAGATTTAAATGCCCCACAGACAGTAGCAGAAGAACCAATGTAGGCCTGTATGGAAGAGCATATGGTTGGTGAGCCTTTTCAAGCCCTGCTCACTATCACTTCTCCAAGAGCTACAGAGTGATTTTATACTGCTTTGAAAAATGGGCAAATAGGACCTGTGAAAGGATCTCATTCTCTTAGTTTTCTCTGCCCAACATTTTTTATTAAAGAGAAATCAGTTAACACAGATATCCCCCCAATTTAAAAATTACTAATACAGAGTCTGTACAGAAAGACATCTCAGAGCTGACTCAACTCTTTGATTAGCTGATTTCAGAAATAGCATTTTATTTATTTATATTTATTATAGAAATATAAATAGAAATATAGAAAAGAGGTAATGATTAGCAATCCAATTCAGTCAAGGAAAATGTTTCTATCTTGTTATGGCTCTGTATCCCACCTATCTCCTACTGATCTAATGCTACATTACTATTTTTTTTTATGGCTTTCTGGCCCTGTTTCAAGGTCATATATTTGCTAATCCAAAAGAAGATGCCAAATTATTTTCTAAAAGTTTTAATGTACACTTCCTCTTTTGATTCTCTTCCCCTTGTATCCTTTGCTATTTTTTGTTTTACTTATCCTTAAATAATAACAAATCTATAGAGCCTGAGAATCTGCCCATGGAAAGTGTTCTTGCAGAGAGTGCCAGTGCATTGCCTTCTGTCTACTTGGCTGAATCAGTTCCCTACTCATTCCACAGCTGGAAGGCAGATAAATGAGCTAGCTGCTAGTTCAGCAGCCAGTATTCTTTCATTTGTCTTAGCTTTTCTTGTCTAAAATAAGTTGATATCCTACCTTCACTAACTGAACAGATAGGATACACAAAATACCACAATTTTCAGTACTTTCTGCTACCAGATGGCTTTCATCTTTGCCCCCACCCTTTATTTATGGGGCCTACCATTCCAGTCGGTACATCTCACTACATGTCTCCTACGTAATCTTACATACTGCCCTTTTTCTACTTATCACCATCACTGAATGCATATGGAAAGTGGTACATGTGAAAGAAGTCACATGTGAGATTTTTTTTTTAATTTTTTTTAAAGATTTTATTTTATTATTTTTAGAAAGAGGGGAAGAGAGGGAGGCAGAGAGGGAGAGAGACATCAATGTATGGTTGCTTTTCACCTGCCTCCAGCCACAGACCTGACTGGAGACCTGGCTTGCAACCTAGTTATGTTGCCCTGGCTGGGAATCGAACCTGCGACCTTTGGGTTCACAGGCTGGCACCTT
>PVIW01004676.1:28219-65837 GCA_004026585.1 Noctilio leporinus | reverse complement strand
CACATGTGAGATTTTGATTTGCTCAAAAACAATCTCCATGAACTAAAGGAACATATGTTTTTTTTTATTCTAGACATTTGAGTGTCCTTTAAAGATGTGCAGCCCTCATTTGCTGCTGCTGCTGACATTACCACACACTTAATGATGGTGAAATTTGATTAGAGAAAATACTTTTGCACATAGCTTTCTCTCCTCTGTAAAACCTGGGACATCAGCCATCAGAGGCACTACAATCCAGTTTACATCTGGTTGATATCTCCTTTCCATCACTACATAACCTAATGTTACCTGCTGGTTAACCATTCTTTATTCCTGCAATGTTTACACTTGCTTTAGCAATGAAGAAAAGTTTGTGTCTTAAATCTCTTAATATTCTGTAACCTTTAAAAGCCAAGATAAATCTTTCAAATGAGAAGTCTAACAAGTATTCTCTTTATCCCTTGAATTTATTGGGGTGACATTGGTTAATACAATTATGTAGGTTTCAGGTGCACAATTCTATAATAGATCATCTGTATATTGTATTGAGGGTTTATCACCCCAAGTCAAGTCTCCTTCCATCACCATTTATCCCTCCTATACCCCCTTCTACTTCTACCCACTTTCCTTTCCTCCTGGTAATCACCATATTGTTGTCTATGTCTTTTTTTCCCCCTTAATCCCTTCACCCTTTTCAGCCAGCCCCCCAGTGCCCTTCCCTCCTGACAGCTAGCTGTCTGTCTGTTCCTTGTACGTATGAGTCCTAATGAGAATTCGTAACTAGAAATTTCAATTCTGATAACATGAACATATTTTTTTTTAGGCTGATGGAGAACAACTTGTTCAGCCAGTTGGTTTTATGTGGATTACATAAAATATACAATTGTAACCCAGCAACTTACACACAAAGCCAGAAAACCTGGACCAGAAGATAAAAAAAGAGTCATTAGCCCAAGCTGAGTGCTCTGCATGCATGCCTCGCATATCTTTTTTCACCTTCCCTGTTTTCTTTTTCCTACTGATCGACCACGTTGCAACACAATGTCTTAAACAACAAAATAAAAATACTTGCTCCCAAATATACTGCTTCTTATATAACAGAAAAACAATCCGTGAAAAAAAATTTAATTGGCAGTGCTTACACACGATTCTGCAAGCTGGAGAGAATGCTTATATGAACTTTCAGTTAAGGCACTTATATTTGGCACTAACAGGGGCATTGTTGGGTAACTATCTCATGCAAAAGATTTCTTCTATGAAGATTATATTTTAGTTACTAAGTAATTTGGGGCTAAAATATTCCATTTGCTAAAGGACGTCTATCCTTCAGATTAAAGGGAAATGATAACAGATTGAAATTCAGATCTAAATGAAGGAATAAAGAGAGTCAGAAATAAATACATGGGTAGAAAAATGTAGTCTTTCTTTTTATAATGCACTAGAAACTACTACTTAAAATAATATCATAACTGAATGTTCATAATACATAAATAGAAGTAAAGGTGATGACAATTATCCCAAAATTGAGGGGATGGGTAAATGGAAGTATATTTCTAATGTGCAGGCTTAACTTTGTGAGGTGAGAGATATAAAGTATATGATAGGCTGACAGCCTCCCAATCATATTTACATCCTAATCCACAAAGACTATGGAATATGTTAATCTACATGGTAAAAAGGATTTTGTAAATGTGAAGTTAAGGGTCTTGTCACAGGGAAATCATTTCAGATTCTTTGAGTGGGCTCAACGTAATCACCAAAATAAGCTCAAAATGGGTTAAAGACTTAACTGTAAGACCTGAAATGATAAAAATTCTGGGAGAAAGCATAGGTAGTAAACTCTCTGACACTGGCCTTCGTAATATTGTTTGGAAATGTCTTCTCAGGCAAGGACAATAAAAGCAAAATAAGCAAATGGGATTACATTAAATTAAAAGCTTTTGCACAACAAAGGAAACAAGAAAACAAAAATGAGGAAAAACCACCAAACAGAAAAAAGACTCAGACATGCAGAGAACAAACTGATGGTCGCTAGAGGGCAGGGGCTGGGGAGACCGGTGCAATAGGTGAGGGGATTAAGAGGTACAAGCTTCCAGTTGTAAAATAAAAATGTCACGGGAATGTAGTGTGCAGAATAGGGAATCTAGTCAATAATATTTTGACAACTTTGCACAGTGACAGATGGTAACTAGACTTATTTTGGCAATTATTTTGTATTCAATGTATAAGGCATTGAATCACCCAAAACTAATATAATATTGTATGTCAACTATAATTAAAAAAATTAAAAATGCATATCTTGGTCCTCAATGTTCATTAGAATTACCTGGGGAGCTTTAAATTATGGATTGACTTTTGTCAACACCATTTATCAACTGTCTTGGACTGAGTCGGGGCTGGTCTATTAATGTAGGTGACAACCTATTTGGTATAGTTGTATGCCTACAAAGAATTTGATATCCATGCATAATAATTCACTTCTTTTTCTGGTAATGCTCGTTATTTCCTCCCTGGAAACAGCATCCACAGTCCTTCATTTAAGACATAGATTAAAATGCAAAGAGATCCAGTCAAGATGGCAGCAGAGGCTCGCCTCTTTGAACAACTACATAAAAATTACAAAAAATATAGAACAATCATCAAACAGAACCATCAGAAACTGAGCTGAATAAAAATCTGACAACTACAAAATTAAAGAAGCCACATTCATCAAGACAGGGAGGAGTGGTGCAGATGCAGAATAGGCTAGTTTCTCACGCATGCATGATGGATAAAAATTCAGGACAGATATCTCAGGAACAAGGAGTCCCAGCCCCAGACCAGGCCCCCTGGCCCAGGGTTTCAGTGCCAGGAAGATAAGTCCCCACAACTTTTGGCTGCAAAACCCAGTGGGGATTGAGTTGGCAAAACGAATTTTTGGAGCCCCAAGCAGTTCATCTTAAAGAACCCACACATGGACTCACCTACTCAGACGTACTCCCTCTGAGCTCCAGGACCATGGTAGCAGCTTGAAAGGCACCTGTGGTAGGCAGGGAGAAACTGAAGTGTAGGTGTCAAGGTCAGCAGAGGCCATTGTTGATTTTCCAAACCCTCCCCACGACAGAGGAGCTAAACTGATGCCATATATGAAATTCCATCAACCTGGTTAACACGGACTCTCCTTGAGACCCCCATAGACTCCACTCTACCCAATTTATGGGTCCACCAAGCTGCTTTCCATATGAATGGCTGGTCTTGGCTCCTGCTTCACAACTTCCTAAATCCTAACAAATAAGCAACAGCTGTCTCAGTGTGCCCCAAACCTAGCACTAGCAGCAGCCAGCCTAGATCCACAGCTTGACTTCACCTGGGAATCTCCAAGCCCATGACAAGTAGCAGTCATTTCAGATTGCTTAAAGCTCAGTCAAGGTGCCCCAGGCAAGATATAGGTGGGGGCTGATCTTGGCCTGCACCACGGGCAAAACCAGGGCCAGTGCACCCAGTGGATAGCTACAGACCATGTCATCAGAGCACCACCACCCTGCCCTGCACGGCTGATCCTCTGCAGAAGCAGGAGGTCGGTGGTCTGTGGTCACAGACAGTCCTTGCAGCTGACTGGCCTGGGAAAATCCCTCCAGGGATCAAGAAGCATAATTGGTAGGAACAAAATAGACTGGGGGATGTTAAGAATAGTATAGGAAAGGGTGAAGCTAAAGAACTACATGAATGACCCATGGACATGAACTGAGAGGGGAAGGATTGCTGAAGGAAAGTGGGGTACCAGGAGGAGTGGGGCAAAGGAAACTATTGGGACAACTGTAACAGCATAATCAATAAAATATACTTAATAAGATAAAGGTTAAAATGCTAATATTCCCACGATGAAAACAGTTTTGTTTCCCATGAGTGGCACTGTTACATACTTAAAGGAAAGAGGGAAGAATCACCCAAGAGTCTAGGATGTGGTAGGGGCCCCTACAGGGCCACTGGGGTAACACAGAATTTTTCCCTTCATAGTTTGCCATAAGGTAGTCTAATCTAAAGGCAGAAAACATTTCTAAGCTCATATTATTGTTATGGGGAAGGTAGAAGACACAGTGTCTGTCTTCCAGGAGGTGATGATTTAGTACAAATGGGAACAGTTAGGAGCTATGGGATATACAGAAAGAAGTGGACTCTTGATTGGTCAGTAATTTTTTTCTGACTATCTAAAATACATGTCTCTAAAATCCACAGAGCTTTGTCTAGAAAGATTAACTCTGCCTTCTGTAACTACATTGAGAGTCACCCACCTTCTAAGAAAGTAAAAGAAGATTAAAATACAACAAAATCACCAGATAATGTGTAACTGGAGAAAATTGAAAAGGCTTGTTCTGCATTTAGTGTTTGATTAAATGAAAATCTCTCTCTATTCTACTAATCAAATGAACCTGTCTTTGCTTCTATTTTGAGCAAGCCTCAAAACCATACAGGGGAGTTCAGTTTAAGAGTTGAAAGTTGAATTATAGACCAGAGTTATTGATTAAAAACCAGCACAGCTCACTGGCATGACAAAGTGAGAGATGTGGTAACATTTTAGAAATTTTATTTATGTTTGTCTAAAAAGAAAGTCTGCATTAGTACAATAATACCTGATTGATAGTAATGAATGGATGACATGGATAATGTGTAAATCATATTTGCACCTTGGAAACTCCTATTTAAGAGTTGTTACTGATGAGTTGCATGAACAGAAAGTTTAATGATTTAAATGATTTTGAAAACTTGTGTTTGACTTTGGGAGGACAAATGTACATATGGCTGTCTTTCTCTGATGATGATGATGATGATGGCCTAGGCTGAATGGCAGCAGTCTAAAAGAGCCCTGCTCATGTGCTCCTATTTTCCTGCCTGGAGAATGAGTCTTTCCTTTCCTTTGCAGCCATAACCATTTGTGGGGGCCTCTGTGTCTCATCTGTGGCCTGAAGCTTCTCTTCATTGACAATCTCTCCTCATTAAGAAGAATCTTAGTGTATCATGGGTGAAAGGCACCTCATAGATTTGTTCTCCCTTATTTTAAAGATAAAAAACCAAAGGCAAAGGTGGTGAAAAAATATATATATATATTTAAAGTCATTCAGTTAGTCAAGAAAAGGGCTCCTTGGAACCACAAACTGTGTCACCAGGAGATCATGATTGTTAGCACTAAAGGGGCATCTGCTTTGCATGTAACCTGACAAAATAAAATACTGGGTATGGTCACTGCTTAGTATTTATGATGAAGGTAATTGCCACCTGGCTGTTAGGACTGGAAGGATTCCATATTCCATAAATGTTTAGCTCTCTGGTAAAAGGAAGAGGTAATAAGTTTAACCTTTGTGTCTAGTGGAAAATAGAAACATTTTACACTAAGCTTTCTGTATTATATTTGCTTATAGATACAATAAGAATGTGTGTGTAGGCTGCTCCATCAATAAAGAGAATATTTGCTATTGTCTCAGTATTTTTCTAGCATCTACAGGCACATATCAGTATAAGGGAGTATAAGACATTCTTGGGGAATCGAGACAGACTTGCATTAAATAGTAAATTGAGGCAATACTTGTATGTTCAATCATATTATTATATTCTAATTTAGAAGGTATAAATATGTAATATGGGTGTTTTTAGAAATCAATTTGCCTGTCAAATTCATGCTTCCTCAAAGAAATGAGAGAAAATGCTGTAGCATTTCATTTCCCTGGCGCCTGGCTCCTGCAGCTATTTAGTCTGGTCTTCTTAGAGCAGGTGTTTGAGCAGGCTCTGTTGCTTGCATGTGGGTAGCCCCCACCCAGGTGCTAGGGAAAATGTTGTACTGTACGGAGCTCTAATTTTCCTTCGGTGTTGCAGTTCATTTTATTCCGTCCTATCTGGTAGTCTGTGCAGTGTGATAGTATGTGACAGAATAAAAGGCTGAAGTAGTAAAGGGAAGTATGGCCTGCCCTCAGGTTTTCTCCTGGGACCTGAAGTAAGATAACCATTTGTTATTGAAGAGGCAGAATGGGAGTCCCAGGCAGCTAGCTGACAGCAACTAATAAACCATGGTCATGGCATCCTAGATATGTTGCAGAGATCCAAGATAAAAACTTTGGTTTTGTAATAAGCGGCAGGAAAAGCTGAAACTGAAGGGTGTGCTGGTCAAGTCTGAGGGAAATGCTCATACTGTGCAAGGATATTTGGTATTATAGGTAATGAGTTCCCTGTTGGGCAATTGTTTTGTTTTCACAAGTAAACTACCTTGTACTGGCTTACATACATACAAATATATTCACACATTGTATTATTCCCTTAGAAATTTTTCTCAGAAAGAAATAATTGGATCGGAGGGTATATGCACTTTATGTTCATATCTGTTGCAAATTGTTTTCAAGAAGGGAAATGTCAATTTACAACAAAAATGTGTAAGAATATCCAATTTATGTATGTCAATTGTACCTTAATTAAAAAAAGTAAGATATTTAGTTTATTTTCACTTTATCCTCATCAGTCCTGGGCATCATCTAATGCATTTTTAGGGATAGTGGACAATTATGCCTATTTCTATGCATCCAGATAACAGCATATGAAATAATGGGCTACCACCTGTGTATTATTTCTCTCTTCTAATAAGATTGTCAGTACTATCAATACAAATTTATTTAGAACCCTAGTTTTAAACGCATGTTCTCAGAGACAACATAGAACAGTGTGATATTTTTAGAATTTTAATACAAGTGTGCATGGGTTTTCACAATGCAGTTGTACATATGATAACCATTTATTCAGCCAATCATTGTTGAAGATCTTTTTTTAATGGAAATTCAAATGTAAAACAAAGGCCCTTGATACTAACCTATTTTAGCTCTTCTGCTATGTTGTTATTCACTTCAGCAGACAGTCATGGTAGTGCTGGAGGGGTTTGAGTGAGGTATTCTCTTTAAGAGAGAACATGTCACCAGGTGAGCTTTTACCTGCTATGGATCCTTTCCGGATTGTCTCAACTCCAGATCCAAGACCATGTTCTTCCTGGCAACTTCTAGATGATATGACCAAGAACAGTGGTGGTACAAGGCTCGCCACAGCTGCCCAGTGTCCTCTAACAACAGCCTTTGTGCTGAGCACCGGCCTCTGCTGACAGACCTTCCTGGAACTGAGGCTGTTCCTGCCCTAATTAGCTGTCTGTGTGTGTATCTATCTATCATCCTATCATTGATCAGGCTGTAATTCTAATCCTGCCTTGATGTCTGATAGAACCTGTTGATATATTTGTTAAGCATTTTCTATATATAGCAAGGAATTGTATTAGATTGAGTAAAATATAGCTCTTTTACCAACAAATTTATAATTTCTCAGCAAGAACAAGACAAATGGAAAAATAAGCATTTTATAAGTTAAACAAATGGAAGAATTGGAATGTATCAATATAATATACAATAATATATTAATACATAACAGTAGTGTTTAAATGTTTGATATTTTTCATGGATTTTGATTTTTAAAAATATTTATCTTGATTACTAAGTTTTTTAGTATCCTCTTACATTTTGTACTCAAGGCATTGACCACACACCTCTCTCTCCTCACCCTAACCCTGACACTGAGAAGTTCTCCAAAATGTTATAGTTATTTGGAGAAGAATAAGACAAAAACATAGCTTCTGAAATCTGAAAATAGTCTGATACACCTGCCTCACATGCACATCTAGACTCAGTATTTGCTCAAACAATATTTGGACTCCTCGCTGTTCCCATGAGATTCTGCAGAGTCTAGTAGTAGTCCACTGCCTCCTCCCCTCTCTCTCTCCTTTGCTTGTGATACTCAAATGTCTCCTGTTTTCTTTCAGGCACAAGCTTTCTTCTTTTTTTTTCCTTGACCCAAGCCCTCTGCAGGTATTTCTGCTTTCCTTTTTTCTCTTTCTTATTTTTTTAGATCTCAGTTTAAATGTTACCTCTTGTTACTGCTTTCTGGAGGTAACAATATACCTCAGCAAATATTAAAATAAATTCAGCTAGATAATTTTACACTCTTTTCCTCTGTATTATGTTTTTCAAAGCAAATGTATATTCCTATTATATGTATACTCAAGAATTCAGATAAAGTTAAAAATGATGAGGCAGACCAGATCTGTGTAGCAGAGAAGAAAAGATGGTGAGAGGCCACAATTCTTAGTGAAGCAGGCAAAAAAGTTAAAAAAAAACAACACTTTTTATAAAGATGTGATTCTGCCCTACCCCCAGCCCCTGCCACCATCACCACATCTGCACTGAGGAAAAATAATTCTTGCTGCCTGATTGTATATGTCAGAATAACAAAGATGACTATGGTTAAATGATAAACTGGTACACTTAACATCCCAACAAAAACTGCCCAAATTTTCACTAATTTTGTTGCTCTGTCAATAAGATGGGTCTTTTTTACAAATGGGTGATGTTTACAGATGCGCCATTTTTAAGTTCCCCCTTCCACAAATCTGGTTGCATATTAAATAATCTAGTTACCTAATAAATAGTTCTATGTAAAGCAGAAGGATAAACCACTAAAGAAATTAGACTTCATAAAGGCTAAAGCCATGGCTCCATTTGATTTTGAAAAACTCAAATAGAAAAATTTAACTGGTCGTAGTTAACAAAGTAGTATAGTATGGAATATGTCCTTAGCAATTTTCATTTTTAAAATCTTAACATTGTATTTATTTATTATTATTATTTTTAGAGATTTTATTTATTATTTCCAGAGGGAGGTAGGAAGAGAAGTAGAGAGGAAGAAAGACATTAAAGTGCTGTTGCCTTTCATCTGCCTCCAGCTACAGACCTGGCTGGAGACCTGGCTTGCAACCTGGTTATGTGCCCTGGCTGGGAATCAAACCAGCAACCTTTGGATTTGCAGGCTGGCACCTTATCCACTGTGCCACCAGTCAGGGCCTTAAATCTTAACACTGTATTTAAAAGATACATTTAAAATACAGATCTATGGTTTTATTTGAGGTGTGTTATGGCTTAAACATGTCCTATGCTTCTAAATATATTCAAGTAAACAGATAAACCTTATTTTGCTATTATATTTGTACTGCTATCTTTTTATTTCAAGAAAACTCCCCAAACTCTATGCTGGCAACCTTCATTATAATCTGCAGGAAGAACTGATTGTGCTCATACAATCACTTAAATTAGTAGGAAGAAGCTATGCACTTAAGTCAGTAGGGCAGAATGTGTTTAATTCACCCACGGAAGTTAATGCTGCCTACAGAGTGATGTTTTTCCATAGTCTGAGGATACATGGTATATAATTATTGCTGATATTTCAAGAACTTGAGACTTTAAACATCCACCCACTTTTCTTCATAATGAAGTCCCAATTTCATTCTTAAGCTGAAGCCTAATATATTGATATATAGTATCTACATGTAGCGTAGTTCTTAATTTGATTTTCTGTGGTACAGATATGGTCCTTCAATTTGTTCGACAGAATCAAATTGGCCACCAACAAATCAGTAAGAAATTCATCACTTGCACTATGTTCACTTCAGGAGCTCTGAATTGCTCTAACATGTCTTTCTGGCGTTTCTTTGGAATCATTTTGCTATAAAATAGCTTTTGTTTGATTTGAGGAATGATTTTTAGAAACAAAGTATTTATTGCAGAGTGTGTGCCTATGAGAATCGCAGGGCTTTCACAGGTGTTGGATCCACAGGATAAGAACAAGAATGACATTTCACAGTAATTTTCATGAATATTAATTTCATTCAGCAGCCCTTTTGGAAGCCATTTTTCATTTTATTCTTAAATCCTGGTAAATGGAGGCAAGTAATGCTCAAAAGACAAGATAAAAGCATCAGGAAGCTTAAAGCTAATTGAGAAACTACTTTAAACACATATTTTACATTAAACTTAATTGTCTGCACTTATCAATGGGAAGAATTATGTTGTCAAGTTAGTTTTAATCATTGCAGGTTAAATCTATTAAGATTTTAAGACCTGAGAATTCCTTTTTTTTTTTTTTTTTTTTTGGCTTTGATTTGCTACATCACATACTTTGAGTTTAATTAAAAGAGCTGATTATCCTTTTTTAGGCACTCAGGTAATGACATTTCCAGAGATACTTTGTTCCACTTGAGGGGAGGCATGGATCTGTTAAATGGGCCACAACTGGGAATCCTGAGAGTGATGAGGGTGGTTTGAAGCCTCTCATATATCAGGAGAGGAGACAAGGATCTGTAAACCTTAAGAAGAGGATGCAGAGAGTCATGGACAAGACAACAGTGTGGGGACTCACTGAGGGGAGGTGGAAGAGGGTATGGGGGGAGGGTAAATGGTGATAAAAGGAGATTTGACTTGGGGTAATGAACACACAATATAGCGTACAAATGGTGTGTTGTACAATTGTGCACCTTAAGCCTGTACCGTTTTGTTAACCAGTGTCACCACAATAAATATAATTAAAAATAAAATAAAATAATAAAATAAAAACAATGCTGAACCAGGAATAGAGAAAGGAAAAAAGAACCAATAGGTTGAAACTATTCTCCTGTGAAAGAAAATGTTGCCTCTGGGAAGTGGCATTGCATTTTCATTTCAGATTGCACATGGCCATTTCATTTCATTTCATATTTTTAGCATGACTTAAAAAATTATTTATACTGGTAGCTCAGTGGATAAGCACCGGCTTATGAACACAAAGGTCACTGGTTCGATTCCCCAGTCAGGGCACTTAACCAGGTTGCAAGCCAGGTCTCCAGCCAGGTCCTTAGTTGGAGGCAAGTGAAAGGCAACCATACATTGATGTTTCTCTCCCTCTCTGCTTCTCTCCCCTCCCCTCTTTCTCTAAAAATAATAAAATAAAATCTTAAAAAATTACTTATAGAATATTTATAAAATATTTGAAAGATATAAAGGAAATACTGCATCAAGCATCATTGTATGCCATTGTATCAACTTAAATGAAGTAAAATTGCTATTCTTTTGAAGCAGTGGGGGCTTTTTTTCTGAGGTGATAGAAATCTGTTAGAATTAGTAGGCAGACATGGTAGATTATTGAGGGAAAAAAAAGACAGATTAGAGAGCTTTTGGCTGTGAGCAGAAGAAATGACTTCTGCATTTTATGCTTATTTTTATAATTTGTCATTTATTTGTCACTTATGTTTTATCCCTAAACAAGAGGCGTTTCAGTTTTGCATAGTTTAGAATCTCTTATAAATAAAACCAAACTGTGTTAATCTTCTGCAATTTAATGTTATGTTCCTGAGGATTATTCATGTTGTTATACATAGCCACAATTTGTTCAATTAATTGCAGCAGTGCAATTATGGGTCTGTATTTTTCTTATTAGACTGAGACCCTTTTAAGGGTGGGGAAAAGTCTTGTTTATCTTTGTTGAATTGGCACTGGTTAGGCCACAACTATTGGCATGAAGAGAGTATTAAGTAAATGCTATTTTAATGGTGACTTTGTAAAAAGGCAGTAAAAATGTAAATAAAGTTTAATTTTTTTGAGATCCTACGGTGTATAGACATGTGTACCTTTAGTCTAATTACAGGGCCATCTTCAAAGCAAAAAATTCTGGGGACATATGATATATCTTCTCAGTATAAAATACATTTGTATTTTCTGGGCTGAAAGTCTTAATTCTGGGCCTATGGTCTCTGATAGGCATGGCAGAATTGGATATGTTGTTCTTTCACTTGGATGGATATGTTTTTACATGGTAAATTTGAAAAACAATGTGAAATTCAGTCTTAAACTGCTTGTTCTGGGTTTTTTTTTTTTTTTTTTTTTTTCCCCCAAAGGGATTAGCTAACATGATGTTGCCTAATCTAAGCCATTAAATGCCTTAGCAACATGACACATAATTAGCTACTCTACAGAGCAGGTAATTATTCAGGTTTGTTCTTTGCATAAAGAAAATAAAATTAAAAAAACACCTCAGGTGTATTTTATTGTTTGTTTTGAAGCTACTCTCCCTTATTCTTGTAAGAAAGATGGATAAAGATTGGGTTGATTTTAAGGGTTTATGCATTTCACAAACACTGCAAACCGTCACCTTTATTATTATAGATTTTGTTATATTAACCTCTCCCCAGGAAGTACCACATTTCCAATATATTTTATCAATTGCAAAAAATAAGAAACTGTGTTTCATAACCTCTTTTCCTATGAGCAATGCCTGTAGCCTCTTTTCAGTTAGACCCCACTGAGTTAAAATTTAAAATTTAAAATAATGCTTCCAAATATCTGAGCTACAGATTCTTGGGAAGCCGAAGTATTGGTGCTGGAGTTGTAGCCTGATGACTGTATGTATAAACAATGTAGGAATGCTCAAGTGTAGGTAGGTGCAATCATATTTAATGAAATAAAAATTAATTGTAAAGCTCTAGTAAATTTATTAAAAGCTGTTTTCATTTATTCCGTTTGGTTTAACTCATTTCATTTGTGTTAAATATGTCTATGTTGGATGCACATAGTTTTTAAAACTCAATGGGCTTATACTGAAGACAAGAGGACTTCTCTGTCAGCTTTGTAAACCCCCAATTTTGCTTTTTCACTAGCAATTACTTCAGTGTTCTCTTTTCTTGTTGTTATTTCTTCTGGTATTCATATTTTAATTTCTACATAGAATGCATATGCTACTGTTTGATTTTCAAGTTTTAGACATTACTTATTGATTCCTAAGTAAAGAAGATAAGGACTTAGCCCTCTTCCCCTCTGATCATCTGCATAATTTTTAAAAAGTAATCAGATTTTATATTATTAGTACCAAACAGGTATTAACTTTAGTTGAGCCAATAATAATATGTATGATGTCATTGTTCCATTTTTTAACAATATATTTTGTTTTGATGTTTGGGGGGAATTAATAATGATGGTTTAGGGATATTTATTTCATTAATTCTGTACTTAACAGGGATATACATCTGATGTAGAAAACATTAGATAATCTTTAATGTCACGTGACCATCATCTAACAATCTGTTATCAGTTCTAATCTGCACTAGCTGTTCTTGAAAACTGTTGTACTCTTAACATCATAAGGCCTGCCTTTTCCATCATCCTTGAAATCTTATCTATTGAATTTTGGTTTTTGGTGCCAAGAAGGTAAAATTTTGAGAACTTACATGTGAGAATATGTCCTCATTCTATGTTCAACAATGATCAATAATTGGGTTAGGTAGAGAATTTAGTTCAGATCTCACTTTACTAAGAATTTTATAGGCATTGTTCCATTTTCTTCAATTTCCATTTCATCCTACCTGAAACCATTCTGATTCCCATTCCATTGTACCTGCTTTGTCTTGTGCTTCTTTTTTTCTCTCTGGAAGGTTTAAGATTCTATATTTGTTCCCAGTGTTCTTTTCATGTTAAAGT
The DNA here is from genome assembly GCA_004026585.1 of Noctilio leporinus. Lineage (NCBI taxonomy): Eukaryota > Metazoa > Chordata > Mammalia > Chiroptera > Noctilionidae > Noctilio > Noctilio leporinus. The sequence goes on along the minus strand of PVIW01004676.1, from coordinate 52,524 downwards.
AACTTGATATGAGTCTTTTAAATGCATTGTTTGTGGTACTTTTGGGGTCCTTTCCGTATATGTCTGTAGCAACTTCCTTGAGTAAGTTATTATAAAACTATGTTTTTCATTTAATCTAGTCTTTTTTTCTGGGCATCTTATCTATGGGATGTTAGAGACTATTGATTGATTCTCTAACTTTTCTATTTCCAAACTTTTCTGGAAGATTAGTTTAATGCTATCTTTTAATTCTTCCTTGAACTTCTAAATTTGGCTATTATATTTTTAAATTCTAAGAATTATGAATTTTTGTTTTGTGATTTTTATTTCATGGATGCAATGCCTTTGCTTATTTCTCAGGAAAAGTTATATTTCTTTCAAAATTTCTTCTGTTCTCTGCAGTTTGTTTCTCTTGTATCTCCTTTTCCCCTCAAAATAGTGTTTGTTTTTGCTGTCTTTCATTTTAAGAGGCTCTCCTCAAAATTATAGTTACCTTATAGTCAGTCATGAGCTTTCTTTTATTTTTATTTTATTTTATATTTTTGCTTTTACTTTTGTTAGCATTTGTCTTATGATGAGTTTAATCCCAGGTCAAAAGTTTGTGTTTCTTCACTTACTTCTGGGACATAATTTTCTTCTGTGCAACCTCTTCTGGTTTAGGAACAGTTTGCTCTTTTTCAGTGAGGATCATCCCAATGTGACTGGGAAAGCTCACCTATTGGTTAACCTGCCCATGAGGTCTGCAAATTGTACTTTATATCTTTGGAGCTTTGTTCACCTGGATGTATCTGTGTAGACCAGAAAATCTACACTTAAACCCTTAAGCACAGCACTATTCTCTGCATTTTAAAGCATGGGCAGCAAAAATTCAGCACTCTTTTTGGACCACTGACCTGTGTTCAGCCCCATTGTCCTGGGCACCCCTACCAAATGTACCACTGTTATGGTGGAATGACACACTAATGCTTATATCAGCCTGCTTATAGGTAGAGAATGAAGCTTTTTACTATACTTAAAAAAGAAATCGAAAGGAGGATTGGAAGCTTTGTGCGTATGTGAGGAATTTGTCCATGGTGACCTTCATTACAGAGTGAGTAGGTGAGATCCTAGACTATTTATTGAGGTCCTTTAAAGTCAGTCACTCTAAACCTTTCTTCGTGGGCAGGCCACTCGCTCCTGATGATTCCTTTAATCTTTTCCCCACAGATTATTCTTAGTTGGGATTTTGGGTTTCTAGTAGATGGGGATATTATCAGTTATTATACAGACAACATGTAAACCCCATCTTTGCCTCTTATTCATCTGTGACTGGTATCCTTGACTTCACACTTCTTTTCATTTTACTTCTCCGGAGTGTAAATACCTCCTGTTGGTATGGGAAAGATTAGTCATTTTCTGCTTAGGTCATGGGGGCGGGGGTGGGGCGGGGGTGGGGCAGTGTCATAGTGTCTCTTACTTAGTCCTGCAATCCTTCATTCTTTTGTCAGTTTCACTTGAACTTTGGCTTTCTATTTGGTGCCTGCAATTTCCTATTTTAAAATGGACTCATTTTGTATAGTTCTGGTTTACTACCTCTACCTGCCCATAAGCAATTAGTTTCTGTATTTCTCTACTGAATTAGGTTAGTTTTCATACCTCCATCCATTCTTCTGGATTTTATTGACATTTTTTTCTTTTATCATGTACTCATCTGTGTACATGTACCTTTCCTGTGGATTTACCTTTCTTATTCTTTGACTGACATTATATGAAGGCATTTAGAGTGAACAAAGATAAATGTTCCTTTAAGTTTATTTTGTTTGATTCACTGTATTTTCTTTATGTGCTGATATTAAAAGTATTGTGGCTATTAATAGTTAAAATGTTTGTGATTGTATAGGGTACCTTGTTGATGTCATAAAATGAAGCCTGGTCATCGCCAGTGAGAAAAAAGTGAAAACTTCTGGTGACACCTTTTGTTCTTGTGTCTCTACAATACAAGTAAGTATCATTGCATTCTTATAGTCATGGTAGAAGAAAGCACATTTATCAATTTAGCATTCCAGGACTTAGAGTAGGTTTTCAAAATTTCTAAAGCAAAAAACTTTTGTAAAATTTATGCTATTTCTTTGTATACTTACTGAAGGTACTGATTACTTCCTATGTTTCCTGAATTCCACAGTGCCTAAAAACAAGATTAAAAGGCACAGTTAGATCTTGTCAAAATATTACATTTTCCATAAAATGTAAAAAGGAAGAAAAGTGAAACTACATATCTTTTTAGGTCATTGCAAAATTTTCTCAAGAATATATTATCCCTAAGGCCCTGGCTGCTGACACAGTGGATAAGGCACCAGCCTGCAAACCCAAATGTCACTGGTTCGATTCCCAGCCAGGGCACATAACCAGGTTTCAAGCCAGGTCTCCAGCCAGGTCTATAGTTGGAGGCAGGTGAAAGGCAACCATACATTGGTGTCTCCCTCTCTGCCTCTCTCTCTTCCCCTCTCTCTAAAAATAATAAAATCTTTGAAAAACAAATGAACAAACAAAAAAACCTTATTTTAAAAAATATGCACCCTGGCTGGTGGCTCAGTGGATAGGTACCAGCCTGTGAACCCAAAGATCACGGTTCAATTCCCAGCCAAGGTACATAACCAGGTCTCAAGCCAGGTCTCCAGGCATGTCTATAGCTGGAGGCAGGTGAAAAGCAACCATGCACTGATGTCTCTTTCCCTCTCTGCCTCTATCCCTTCCCCTCTCTCTAAAAATAATAAATAACCCTGGCTGGTGTCACAGTGGATAAGGTGCTGGTCTGCACACCCAAAGGCTGCTGGTTCAATTCCCAGCCAGGGCACATAACCAGGTTGCAAGCCAGGTCTCCAGCCAGGTCTGTAGCTGGAGGCAGGTGAAAGGCAACCATATACTGATGTCTCTCCCTCTCTGCCTCTCTCCCGTCCCCTCTCTCTGGAAGTAATGAATAAACTCTTTAAAATAATAATAATAAATAAAATCTTTAAAACAGTAATCTTTTAAAAAAAGAATATATTATCTCTTTGGTCTCTTTCATGTGGATATATATATATATATATATATCCTCCCTCTCCTCTCAGTCAGGTCTCACTTAAATTACTTAGTTGTTTAATTTAAAAGACCTTAATGGCAATTTTATTCAATCTTTTGTTTGCATAAATGAGAAAACAGATGCATGCAAAGTGAGGTTTCACAGTCTCCCTGCGTGATATTTTAGAAATAGAATTTGAATTTTATTATGTATATTTAGTTTGTGTAATCTAGATTTCGCTGCCTTTTATTGTGAAACAAAAACCTTACATGAATGTAGTTGTATTTATATTTTCATAAGTTGATAAAGTAGAGTACACACAGATGGGAAGATACCTTTCAATAACTAGCTAAATAGCATCCCCATAACCACCATTGCCCCCACCTAGTTCTGGTCCATCAGTAGACTCGTTTGCCCTAATAGGGAAGACTGGGGAGTTTGTGAATAGGACACTTTGATTTTTAGTGAAATTCTTAGCCTTGAACTGACTTTAATAGCATGGTGGTCATATTAAAATGCTTTACTTTGAAATATTATTGAAGGATAATTAAGGAAACCTTTAAAAACATTTAATTTGGAAAAAATCCTAATGCTACAGAAAAAGTACAAGAATAACAACAGCACAAAGAACATCCACATACTATTTACTTAGATTCAGTCATTATTAACATTTTATTACATTTGCTTTCTCTTTCTATTAAATTTGTATAATATTCTTAAACCATTTGATATTAAGATGCATACAGTATGGCCCTATAATAAGGCCTCATATATCCTTAGTGTACTTTTCACAGTTATTAGCAGTATAGGCTCTTATTTATTCTTAAATATGTATATTTATGACCCTCAGTAAATTAATGTTAATATATTGCCTTTACCAAACCTACTATATATATAGCGATACTGTCATTGACTCAATAATGACCTCTATAGTGCTTTGTCCCCCTTCCAATGTAGGACCCTATATAAAAATAGGAATTTTATTTAGTGATATCTCTTTACTTTTCTGTAATTTTTTTCAGTTTTCTCTGGTTTTCATGACAATGGCATTAAAAAGTACTTAAATGTTCTAGCAACCACAATATAAAGAGTAAAATGGAACAGATAAAATTAATTCCAGTGATATATTTTATTTAATTCAGTGGACCCAAAACACTATCATTTTAACATGCAATCATTATAAGATTAAAAAAATAAAAATACAGTCTTTTAAAAACAATTAATAGAATGTTTCTCAGTTTGGGTTTGCCTGCTGTTTCTTTTTGAATAAATTTAGGTTATGCATTTGGGCCAGAATAGTACATAGTATGTCCTTCTCATAGTTTCCCATTTGGAGGTGCACATGGGCCATCTGGCCCTCATTGGTAATGTCAGTTTTAATCACTCAGTCAGGGTGTTGTCCATTTTCTCTATTCTATAGTTGCTATTTTTTCCTTATAATTTAATAAGCCATCTGTGTGGTACACTAGGACCATGCATATACCTGGCTTGCTCTTCAGTGAAATTTTCCCTCAGATTTATTGCGTACATGCTTATGTATTTATGCATTCCACTTAATGAACAGACAGATATAGTTTGCTACATGAATTAACTTGTGTTTGCACTTGCATTAGCTTTTGTATAAAATTGCTGGTCAACAATGTGTTAAGACTGACAATATTCAGTGAAATGCTGCTTTCATAAATTACTTGGATTAGTTCCTTCTTTATCCCCTACCCCCTTCATTGTAGTTACAGTATTCATCTGAAATGCAATAGGTATAAAACAATTTATAGTCATGTTAAGTTGTGAACATGTTCTTAATTCAATAATTGTAATTAATTCAGACTTCCAACCTTATGCAGTGGTAACACTTCCCATACTTTCTTTAATCTGGAATCTCTTATAGGTTGGCATCCTCCTGTAGGAGAAAAGGGTACAGAAATCTCTATTTTTCAATTAGCACCATCCCTACTTACTAGCTGCAATTACAGACCCTTCAGGAGGTGGAGATGGTGTTAAGGAAATAGAGGCAAGAAGAGAAAAACAATCTTAGATTACCAATACTGCTTTAATATGGATTTGCTCTTCTTGGGGTTGGTTGTGCTTAAAACTGACTCTGTACAATACACAGATAATGTGTTATAGAATTGTACCACTGCAACTTACATAATTTTATTAACCAATGTCACCCCCAATAAATTCAATAAAAACAAACAAACAAATAAATCTTGCTTTGTCTGGGTCCTTTGTATATGTACATTGCAGAGTTCCTCTACCAATTGCTGGTGATCTTTTGTTTACAATTACTTTTTTTCTTTTAAAATTTTATTTATTATTTTCAGAGAGGGAAAGGGAGAGAGGCAGAGAGGGAGAGAGACATCAATGTATGGTTGCCTTTCCCCTGCCTCCAGCTACTGACCTGGCTGGAGACCTGGCTTGCAACCTGGTTATGTGCCCTGGCTGGGAATCAAACAAGTGACCTTTGGGTTCACAAGCCAGTGCCTTATTCACTGTGCCACCAGTCAGGGCTACAGTTACTTTTATAAAGGCAAATATGTTCTTCTAAGCAGTAATTTCTTTAACCTTCAGAGGACCTTTTCAATTGTGAGGTCAGATTACCTCTATGCTATTGACTATGCCTTTCAAAGTGTCCATTAGAATTTTTTCTGTCTGTCTATCATTTATCTATCTATCTGTCAAATCATCTATCTATTTCAAGAAATTGGCTTATGCTATTGTGAGGTAAGGCAAGTTGGAAATCCATAGGGCAGGCCATGAGGAAGGGCAAGCTATAAAAAGCTATCAAAAGATAAATACCATATGACCTCACTCATTACAGGACACTAATGAACAAAACAAACAAGCAAGCAAAACAGAACCAGGTACATGAATATAAGGAACAGACCTTTAGTGGGCAGAGGGGAGGGGGGAGGGGGAGAAGGAGGCAAAGACAGGAGCAGTTTGATTAAGAAACTAGCATGGAAGACCCATGGACATTGACAACAAGTGGGATTGACTTTGGGGGGTAGTGGGTGGGTGGGGAAGAGGAGAAAAGGGAGGGGAAATGGGATAAATGTAATACAACAATAATAAAATTAAATTAAAAAAGAAAGAAAGCATAAATAAGTGGAATAACAAAACTATCCACCCCACTCTTTCTCTCTCTATCAAACTTATTTTTTTTAAAAAAATAGCAGTTCTGGCAAGATGGTAGAGGAGAAAGTGGAACTACACTAATCTCCTCCCAGCTCACATCGGGAATTACTTTTTTGAAGAAAAGTCAGCCAGAATTACCAACAGAACACCAGCTGGAAAGAAGTCCTATAGCCACGGACAGAACAGAAGAGGGGCTTCATCACAACATGACTGGTAGGAATCTTGGAAACTCGAGAAGGCTGGCTGGACCCCTATCAGAGGCAGCAGCTGAAGAGATGGACACAGGGGCTCCACCTGAGAAGGGGGGGATCTGGTCCCCCAGCTGGTGTCCCAGCTATAGCAATACGGCAGAGAGCAGAGCAGCATCCAGCTGAAAAGGGCAGAAAGTGTGGCGTTTGCTGGTCTAAGAGAGCCCTGGAGACAGAGAACTACTAGGGTGACCACAGCGACAGTACATTGGCACCCACCTACCCTGGGCTCCAGTGGAGGGAGGGCAGAGAGGACTGGAGACTTGTGGGGAGAGTTTGCTGCAGTGGCTTGGAGGAGAGAAGCGGGGAGGCGGCTGCGGGGACCCCGCTGCTGACTCATCACCCACACCTCAGGTGGACTGCGCTGCGCCAAGCGGCTTCCGTAGGAGGGTGCTCGTAGCCCCGCCCACTGGAAGCAATCTGCCCTGCCCAGTGGTGCCTGAGCCTGGTGCCTGATCACAATTCTCTGATTTACATCTAAATAAACCTCTTCTGCCCTGCCCTATCTGAGCATAGACACAATAGTTGGCACCTGAAGAGGTATTTCTTGCCCAGCAGCACTTGGACCTGGCAGCTGATTGCAGCAGACTCTCTGGCTTACAGTTGTGTTAGTCAGTCAGCCCTGTGCGGCAGTGTGTAAGCCTGGTGGCTGATCATGGATTCATTGCTTTGCAACTGGGTCAGTCCTTCTTGCTCAGCGGAGCCTGGGCCTGGTGGCTGATTACAGACTCTCTGACTTACAGCTGGGTCAGTCAGTCAGCCCCGAACAGTGGCATGCAAGCCTGGTGGCTGATCCTAGATTCATTGTTTTGCAACTGAGTCTGTCCTTCTCGCTCAGCAGAGCCTGGGACTGGCAGCGGTCTACAAATTCTCTGACTTGCCCCTGGGTCAGACAGTCAGCCCCACACAGTGGCAATGGAGCCCGGTGGCTGGTCTTGGATTCATTGGTTCACATCTGAGTTGGTTTGTCCTGCCCACTGGCTTCTGGGCCTGGCAGCTAATCACAGATTCGTTGATTTACATTTGAATCTGTCCCACTAGGCTGCACCTGAGCTGGTGGCTGATCCATTGGATTACAATTGAACCTCTTTGTCTCGCCCAGTAGGGCCTGAGTTTGATAGCTGATTTGTTGATTTACAACTGATTCAGTTGGTCACCCCAAGCTGCATCTGAGCCTGATGATGGATAACAGACCAATAGGGTTACAACTAAATCAATCCTTCCAGACTAGCAGTTCCTTAGCCTGGCAGCTGATCACGGTCTAATTGGATTACAACTAAACCTAAAAATGTGGAGAAAAAGAAACAGTCAATCAGCAAAAGGAAAGGAAAGGAAGACTCCCCAGAAAGATCACTAAATGAAACAGAGGCAAACAAACTATCAGATATGGAATTCAAAATAATGATGACAGAGAAGCTCAATAAGCTCAGCCAGCTCAAAGAAAACCACAAACAACTCTAGGAGAACTAAAAACAACTCCAGGAGAACTACGAAGAACTCCAGAGAAGCTACAAGGAACTTACTGAGAACTACACCAGCATTAAAAAGGACATAGAAACTATCAGTAAGAGCCAGGAGGAAATGAAGAATACAACTTCTGAATTGAAGCATACAGTAGAAGGAATTAACAGCAGGCTAGAGGAAATAGAGGATTGGATCAGCAAGCTGGAGGACAATGTAGAAAAATATTCCAAGACAGTGCAAGAGAATGAAAAAAGGCTGAACAAGAATGAAGAGGTTTTAAGAGAGTTACTGGACAACATGAAATGTAATAACATCTGTATCATATGGATACCAGAAGGAGAAGTGAAACAAGGAATGGAAAACCTGTTCAAAAAAGTAATGATAGAAAATTTTCCTAACATGATGAGTGAAAACATTAATCCAGTTCAGGAAGCACGGAGGGTCCCAATAAGGATGAATCAAAACAGACCCACTCCAAGACACATTATAATTAAAGTGGCAAATTTCAAAGATAAAGAGAGAATCCTAAAAGTATCAAGAGAGAAACAGCAAATAACATATAAGGGGGCTCCAATAAGGTTATCAAATGATTATTCAACAGAAACAATGCAAGCCAGAAGGGAATGACAAAAAATATTCTAAGTAATGGTAAACAAAGGCCTGCAACAAAGAATATTCTATCCAGCAAGACTCTCACTCTAAATAGAAGGGAAATAAGGAGTTTCTAAGACAAAAGAAGACTAAAAGAATACATTTCTACCAAACCAGCATTGCAAGAAATGCTAAAGGGTCTGCTTTTAAAAAAGTGAAAAAACAAAAAGAGACAGAGAGGAACACAGGTACAAAGTGGGAAAATGGCAATAAATAAATATCAATCGATGATAACCTTAAATGCAAATGGATTAAATGCTCCAATCCATTCAGAGTAGCTGAATGGAGAAGAAAACATGACCCACATATATGCTGTCTTCAAGAGACCCACCTCAGAACAAAAGATTGACACAGACTGAAAGTGAAGGGATGGAAAAGGCTGGAGTAGCAATACTTATTTCAGACAAAATATATTTTATAATGAAGGCCATAAAAAGAGGCAAAGAAGGACATTTCATAATACTTTCCCTACTTTCATTTCCCTATTTTCAAAGGGAACAATCCATCAAGAAGAAATAACTCTGATAAACATATATGCACCCAACATAGAAGCTCCAAAATATATAAGGAAAATCTTGGAGGACTTCAAGAAGGATATAGACAGCAACACAATAATAATAGGGGATTTTAATACCCCATTATCAACAATGGACAGATCTTCCAAACAAAAAACGCCAAGGATATTGTGACATTGAACAACACTCTAGAGGAAATGGACCTAACTGATATATACAGAACCTTCCACCCCAAAGAAGCAAAATACACATTTTTTTTCAAATACACATGGAACTTTCTCTAAGATAGACCACATGGTAGGTCACAAGACAAGCCTCCACAAATACAGAAAAACTGAAATCACATCAAGCATTTTCACAGATCACAATGGATTGAAACTAGAAACCAACCTCAAGGGAAAAAACCAAAAACACTCTAACTCATGGAGACTGAATAACATGCTTTTAAGTAATGAATGGGTTAAGAATGAGATCAAAGATGAAATGAAAAAAAAGTTTCTGGAAACAAATGACAATAAATATAGAACAGCCCTAAACCAATGGGACACAGCAAAGGCAGTCCTCAAAGGGAAATTCATAGCAATACAGGCTTACCTAAAAAGGATAGAAGGAGCTTATACAAACAACCTAACCATAAGCTGCAGGAACTAGAGGAGCAACAACAAACAAAGCCCAGAGCAAGTAGAAGGAAGGTAATCACCAAGCTCAGAGCAGAATTAAATAACTTAGAGACTCTAAGTACAATTCGAAGAATCAACAAGTCCAAGAGCTGGTTCTTTGAAAAAATAAACAAAGTTGACAAGCCTTTAACCAGACTCATCAAGAAAAAGAGAGAGAGGACCCAAATAAACAGAATCAGAAATGACAGAGTAGAAATCACAACTAATACTTCAGAAATACAAAGGATTGTAAGAAATTACTACAAACAACGATATGACAAAAAATATGACAACCTGGGTGAAATGGACACATTTCTGGAAATGCATAATCTACCAAAGCTGAATCCAGAAGAAGCAGAAAGTCTGAATAAACCAATAACAACTAGTGAAATTGAAGAAGTAATCAAAAATCACCCAAAGCACAAAAGCCCTGGACCAGATGGCTACACAGGTGAATTCTACCAAACATTTAAAGAAGAACTAACTCCTATCTTTCTCAACCTATTCCAAAAAATCCAAGAAGAGGGAAGACTCCCAAACTCTTCCTATGAGGCCAATACTATTTTAATCCCAAAACCAGGTTAAGACACAACTAAGAAAGAACACTATAGGCCAATGTCTCTGATGAACATAGATGCTAAGATTCTCAACAAAATATTGGCCACCTGGATCCAGCAATACATTCAAAAGATCATACACCATGATCAAGTAGGTTTCATCCCAGGGATTCAAGGATGGTATAACATTCACAAATCAATAAATGTAATACACCACATCAACAAAATGAAAGACAAAAACCATATGATCATATCAATAGATGCTGAAAAAGCATTTGATAAAGTACAGCAACCACTTGTGATAAAAACCTTCAGCAAAATGGGAATAGAGGGAGCATACCTCAACATCATAAAGGCCATCTATGAGAAACATGAAGCCAACATCATACTCAATGGGCAAAAACTAAAAGCTTTCCCCCTAAGATCAGGAACAAGACAAGGCTGTCCACTTTCTCCACTTCTGTTCAACATTGTCTTGGAAGTTCTAGCCATAGCTATCAGAGAAGAAAAAGGAATCAAAGGTATCCAAATTGGAAAGGAGGAAATCAAACTGTCATTATTTGCAGATGATATGATAGTGTATATACAAAACCCAATAGACTCCACCAAAAACTTACTCAACCTAATAAGCAAATTTAGCAAAGTAGCTGGATATAAAGTCAATATTCAGAAATCAAAAGCATCTTTGTATACCAATAATGAAACATCAGAGATAGAAGCTAGAAAACAAATACCATTTACCATAGCAACAAGAAAAATACTTAGGAATAAACTTAACCAAGGAGGTAAGAGACCTGTACTCAGAAAACTACAGAACACTGAATAAAGAAATTAAGGAAGACACAAACAAATGGAAGCATATACAATGTTCATGGATGGGAAGAATTAACATCATTAAAATGTCCATACTACCCAAGGCAATGTATAGATTCAATGCAATCCAAATTAAAATACCAATGTCATACTTCACAGAGATAGGAAAAAATACTTAAAAAATTTATATGGAGCCAAGAACACCCACATATAGCCACAGCAATCTTGAGAAAGAAGAACAAGGTAGGAGAAATCACAATACCAGACATCAAAATATACTACAAGGCTACTGTCATCAAAACAGTCTGGTACTGGCATAATAATAGACATATAGATTAATGGAACAGAATAGAGAGCCCAGAAATAAACCCAGGACTCTATGTTAATTAATATTCAACAAAGGGGGAAGGAACATAAAATGGAGTAAAAACAGTCTCTTCAACAAGTGCAGTTGGGAGAACTGGACAGCAACATGCGAAAAAATAAAACTAGACCACCAACTTACACCATATACCAGAATAAACTCAAGATGGTTAAAGGACTTAAACATAATAGTGCTACCATAAAGGTCCTGGAGAAAAATATAGGCAATAAAATTTTAGATATCCTACGCTGAAATATATTTACTGATACTTCTCCAAGGGCAAAGGAAATCAAAGAGCAAATAAACAAATGGGACTATATCAAACTGAAAAGTTTCTGTTCAGCTAAAGAAAACTCCAGCAAAAATAAAAGGGAACCGACTGTATTGGAAAACATATTTGCCAGTGAAACCTCAGACAAGGGTTTGATATCCAAAATATATAAAGAACTTATGAGACTCAACACCAGGGAGATAGACAGCCCAATTAAAAAATGGGCAAAAGACCTGAACAGACAACTCACTGAGGAAGACATACAAAGGGTCCAGAGGCATATGAAAGAATGCTCAACATCACTAGTCATCAGAGAGATGCAAATGAAAACCACAATAAGATACCACCTTACACCTGTCAGAATGGCAATCATCAACAAATCAACTAACAAGTGTTGTCAAGGATGTGGGGAAAAGGGAACCCTGGTGCACTGTTGGTGGGAATGTAGGCTGGTGCAGCCACTATGGAAAACAGTATGGAGTTTTCTTAAAAAACTAAAAATGGAACTGCCTTTTGATCCAGCAATTCCACTACTAGAACTATACCTGAAGAACCCTGAAACACCAATTCATAAGAACCTATGTACCCCTATGTTCATAGCAGTGTTATTTACAATAGCCAAGTGCTGGAAACAGCCTAAGTGCCCATCAGTGGATGATTGGATCAAAAAACTTTGGTACATTTACACAATGGAATACTACACAGAAGGAAGAAAGAAGGAATTCTTAACACTTTACAACAACATAGATAGAACTGGAGAGTATTATGCTTAGTGAAATAAGCCAGTCAATGAAAGACAAATACCATATGACCTTACCCATTACAGGACAATAATGAACAAAACAAATAAACAAGCAAAATAGAACCAGATACATGAATACAATGAATAGACTTTCAGTGGGCAGAGGGGAGTGGGGAGGAGGAAGTGGGGAGGAGGAGGAAAAGAAGGGGAGCAGTTTAGTCATAGAACTAGTATGGAAGAACTATGGACATAGACAACAAGTGGGATTGACTTTGTGGGACAGTCAGTGGGTGGGGAAGGGGACAGAGGGGATAAAAAGGGGATGGATGTAATACAACAGCAATAAAATTAAATTAAAAAAAATACCACCCAAGACACTACAGAAACAATGATGACCAATATAAATTATCTAAAACCTCTAGGATGAGCTAGCTAATGTGTTGACATCAGCAATTTCATTTGTGGGTATTTATTCAAAAGAAACAAAATCACCATCTTAAAGAGACGTGGGTACCTCCATGTTCAAGTAGCATTATTTACAATATTATGTACAAATATCATGCCATTTGTGATATCATGAATGGACCCTAAGGGCATTATGCAAGCAGAAATGCAAATATCATACAGTATAAGAGTCACTTCAATGAAAAGAAAGAAAGGAAGGAAGGAAGGAAGGAAGGAAGGAAGGAAGGAAGGAAGGAAGGAAGGAAGGACGGACGCTAGAGAACAGATTGGTAGTTGCCAGAGGTGGAGGGAGAGGTGTGGGCAAATTGGGTGAAGGTGATCAAAAGGTACAAATTTTCAGTTTTAAAATAAGCAAGTCCTATGGATGTAATGCACAGCATAGTTAATAATACTATACTATATATTTGAAAGTTGCTAAGACAGTGAATCTTAAGAGTTCTCATCAGAAGAAAAACATTTGTAACTACATGTGTTGATGGATGTTAACTAGGCATTGTGGGATCATTTTGCAATATATACAAATATCAAATATCATTATGTTGTACACCTGAAATAAATATAATGTCAAAAAATAAAAAATAAAAACAAATGGAAAAAAAAGCTATCAACTCTTGCTGCTGTCTACGTATAAGTGAAATTTCTTCTTCCTTAGGGAAACCTAATTTTTGCTCTTCAGGTCTTCCAACTGACTAAATGAAGCCTACTTAGATGATCAAGACTTTTAACTTTATTTAAAAGTCAGTTGACGGCAGCTGTTATTTACATGTAGGAAATGCTTCCACAGCAACATCAGGATTAATGTTTAAATGACAGAGGCCCATAGCCTAGCTAAATGAACACATTAATGAATACATTAATCACATACTAATCACAGGCAGGTATTCCAAAACATGCCTACCACACCAGCTATGTAAGAAAGTGAAAGTACTTTAGAAAGAAGAAAGAATGTTGAGTCTGGTTTTGAACATGAAGAGTTTTCAGTGTCCCTGAGTCACTGATGTATTATCTTTATGCTTTTGTGCAAAGGACTTGTTCCAGATAATTTTTGAGGCTTTGTTCAGTTATACAATAATTTCTATTACTATCAAGTGCAAAGGCAATAGAGATGACTAACAAAAGGTAACTGCAAACAGAATAACAATGCAAAATTGGCAGTTTCCCCTATTTACTGCCTACCTCAAAAAAGAAAGATGGTACAATGAATTAATTATGGCAGAGAAATAAGGCACTTATTTATCCACTTTCTCAGCACACCATAGGCCATATGCTAGTTTAGATGCTACAGATACAGAGTGGAGTGTGATCCAGTTCTGGACACAGAGAATCATGACTATAATCTAATGATTATAAGCATATCAGTCACTTTGGTACAATATGGTAATACTATGATAGGGATGTGTAGAGTTCTGGGGGGCGGGCATCTGCATCAGGATTCAGAATAGTTTTCCTGGGGGACCTACATTTGGAACTGAAATTGAAAGTCAGGAGTTAGATAGGAGAGTCGGTGACTGCAGGGAGGTGGGACAGCTGCTGAGAAGTGGCAGATGGGGGAGGAGTTCAAGAAACCTTGGCAATGCCTCTGCCATAGGCTGGTAAGGTGAACAGAAAAATTGCTGCAAAATCTGATGGGCTGTTTAATTTCTTGAAATGTGCTTGAGGTTTGCAGGGAAAGACGTTAATGGATTTGGGGGTAGTAAAGAAAACCCTGTATGTGTCTTGATCAAAATCTGAGAGAGAACAAATGTCTAGGTGCATGGTGGAGGGGAGGGGAGTTGGGACTTGGCATAAAGGAGAATGGGATGTTCCAGGCAGAGGTGGAATGTAGCAGGTTTCGGGTGAGGAAGATGGTGGATAATGAGTTTACTTTTGAGTATGTTGTGTTTCTCTAAACATTATATAGTAGAGAGAAATAGCCTGGATTAGATATAGACTAGTGCAAAAGTCAAAGCTCTTGTATTACTTAGCTATCAGTTTAAGGTAATCATATTATACAGAAAAACTCTAAAAAGATAAATGATTTTACCCTAGATTTATTTCTGTGGTCTCAGACAAAAAATTATTGTGATCCCTTTGTTAACATTGACTAAATTCTTCTGTTTTTCCCCATTGTTTTGGTTCTTTCATCTTTCAGGGTTTTCTGGTTGTATTAATGTTCCCTTTGGTAACAATCATGTTCAATTTCTTCAGCACGCATAGCTTTTCAAATTGTTATTTGACCCCAGCAGTTCCAGTAATTCTCATTTACTCTTACCATTTTAAATGCTGATTGGAAGCAGAGTTTTTGTATGTGGCTACACCCACACATTATGAAATCCATCTTTGAGAATGACATTTGTTTATTTATATATATTTTAAATTGTCCAACCAGGTTGCAAGCCAGGTCTCTAGCCAGGTCCGTAGTTGGAGGCAGGTAAAAGGCAACCATACATTGATGTCTCTCTCCTTCTCTGCCTCTCTCCCTTCCCTTCTCTCTAAAAATAATAAAATAAAATCTTTAAAAAAATTGTCTAAGGGCCTTTTGAATAAGAAGAATTTTATCTGTTCAGGACATATTAATTACTATGCTTTCATCTGCAGAGCTGTGATCCATCATCTACTAGCACAATCTCAGAACAGGGAAATGAAATAGATCAGAGAATTTGTGGGCTTGAAGGGCTACAGTGCATTCATTCTCTTTCTTTTCAGTAGACTTACCCAGTGACTTTCTGTCCTATGTGTTGAAATAATGAATGTGAATGCCCTTAGTGTAAGTAATGCATCATATTAATGTGAAACACTACATTTTAGCATTAGATTGAAAAATCACTTTAGGACCTGAGTACAATGAATTTGGGTTGGTTGGAATTCTCTTTTGCAATATATATAAATGTGTCCTTATTTAGCATTAATACCTATTTCACTATAACTTTTTTCTTTATTTAGAAGGGCAAGGAGGGAGGAAGAAAGGGAGAGAAGCATCAATGTATGCTTGCCTTTCACCTGCCTCCAGCTATGGACCTGGCTGGAGACCTGGCTTGCAACCTGGTTATGTTGCCTTAGCTGAGCAATTGAACCACTAAGCTTTGGGTTCACAGTCTGGCACCAATCCACTGAGCCATACCAGCCAGGGCTTTTTTCTTCATTTTAATTTCCTCTCTCCTTTCTTCCATCCTTCCTTTTTTCCTCCCTCCCTCCTTCCTTGCTTCCCATTTTAATAGTTCAATGACACCACCTCTTCCCTTCCTCTTACAATGTCTGTTATTATTTCACTTTAAGAATGTACTTTATACAAATAGCCAATTCATATGAGAATGAATATAGACCTTGAAGTATCAAAGTTTTTAAAAGTGATTTAACATACAATATCAAACTTCATTTTAAAGAATGTTTTTCTGTAGAAAAAGGGGAAAGGAAGTATAAAGAGAAGGAGAGAAACATTAATATGAGAGAAACATCAATTGGTTGCTCCTGTACAGGCCCCAACTGGGCACCAGATCCACAATCCATGCATGTACCCTGACTAGGAATCAAACCAGTGACCTTTTGCTTTGAAAGATGACACCCAACCACTCAACCAACTGACCCATCCTGGTCAGGACACAATATCAAATTATTGAGATAAGTGTCAATCTAGGTCAAACAGGGAATCAACAGACCACAACAAAAATAAATAGCATTCCCCTCTCCAGTATTTCCAGGAAAGTTTATGTGGCACTTGCAGCAAGAGCAAAGAACCCATGACCCTGTGTGCCACACGTTGGTGAACACTGGCCTGGGTTCTTAGGTACAATGTCTGTTTAATATCTATTGCAGTAAGGCTGTTCTCTTGGTGGTGTGAGAGTTGTGAAGATTTAAAAAAATACCAAAACTAATTAATCATTTTTAAGTACTTATTATGTACCAGTACACTTTCATGTCTTTTACATGTATTAACTTCTTTAATCTTCACAATAGTTGTGGGAAGTAAATACATTACCACTTCCATTTTACAGGTGAGGAAACTGAGTCTTAAGGAAGTCAATAAATGCCCATGACCACGTAATAATTAAGGAGCAGAAGATTTAAACCCATATTCTTTACCATATCCTCACTATTTTACCAAATAAAATCTAGTAGGAAAAATGACAGACCCAAAAATAGATAAAAAATAAGATAGAATGGAGTAAGTGCCATAATAGATGTTCATACAAAGTGCTACTAGAGCTCAAAGGAGGGAGAAAGCTGTGGGGATCTTGGCAGTCTTCATGGACCTCCACGGAAGGGAGCATATTTTTGACAGAATGGTAGAGGAAATATTTCAGCAGGAGAATATGGTTTGAATTCTTTCATTTGTATGTGTCCTTGAGTATACAGAGTGCAACAGTCAGAATAAAGCCTGGACCTGGACAAGTGAGTCGGAGCCATGTTGTGTGAGGTTTTAAACACAAACAGAGAAGTTAGCATTGAACAGGTCAGACAAAAGGAAAACATTTGAAGATTTTGAGTGGGATAGTGACGTGATCAATAAGGTGATTTGTGTAAAGTCCTGTATCAACTAACATTGTGTAGGCTGATCAACTAACGTTGTGTAGGCTGATCAACTAACATTGTGTAGGCTGAATTAGGCTGGAAGACTTCAGATTCTGTGAGATTAGATAAAAGTTTGGTAAGAGAGACTAACGGCTTGACTTCAAGCATTAGTCTTGGGAAGGGAAAGAGGAGAAATATGTGATGGAGTAAGAGGCCCTATAGATGCACACTAGGACTGGGTAACTGCAGAAATTGTTAGTGAGGTCTAACACTATGTAAAGTTGAGTGCAGAATCTTTTAAGAGGCTCTCAGTTCTTGGCCTGGATTGCTTCCCATTTCTTGTCTTTCCCCCACTCTTTCCCCTTTCACATTTGGCCTGCCTGCTTTTGGAAACTTTCCCCATTGCTGGAAGCAAACACTCACCAATTTATCTCTTTCTTCCCATTTTTCTCCATTCTAATCCAATTCATGAAATTCTCCATCTTAGTAGTTTATGTCTTCACAGTGCTGAACCTTTGCTAACATGCATTGTTGCTGAGTTTTAACAAAAACCTAAAGTGAAACCAAAAGCAAAGCCAAAGCAAGAGAGAACAAACAAACGAATATATAGCCTTTAAGCTAGAGAAACAATGAAGCTACGCAGAAACAAACCTGAGAGCAAGGAAGCGGAAAGTGCCCAGAAACAATGCTGCGTGCATTTGTCCTCATGGATTTTTATCTTAGGTTCTGTCCATTGAAAACCCAAGTCCTAGGAGGTCTTTTACAACTGCTTACAGGGTTTGTGGTCAACAAATTGGATAAAATAAAATGTTTGAGTCAGTGAAGGACAGGTATCATATGATCTCACCCATTACAGGACAATAATGAGCAAAACTAGCAACAAGCAAAACAGAACCAAGTGTATGAATACAAGGAATAGGCCTGCAGTGGTCAGGGGGAAAGGGGTTGGGGGGAGGGGGGAGGCAGAGGCAAAGAAGCTTAGACAAGAACCTAGTATAAAGGAACCATGGACATGGACAACAGGTGGGATTGACTTTTGGGGGAAAGGGTGGTGGGGAGGGGGACAGAGGGGAGCAAAAAAGGGATGGATGTAATACAACAACAATAAAATTAAAAAAAAATAAAATAAAATGTTTGAGTAAGGGAGAGCAGAAAAATTTGCTTTACTAGACTGGACAAATAAGTTTCTTAACTGTGAAGAGAGGCCAGAGAGAGCTAGTCAACCATTGTTCTGAGGTTATATTACAGAATACAAGTTCAGGATGCTTAGGAAAAGCTTGATTATATTATATCATCTAATCTCATTAGCTGTCAGCTAATGGCATTAATAGAAGGAAAATTTTATTTTTTTAATTCTCTCAGTCAATCTTGAGTTAGTTTATGTTTTTTTTAGTAAGACTGCTTCCTGTCAAATATTTTCTTGAAAATCATAATTAGTAAACAGATTTACAATCAAGCAATTTTCTCAATTAATAGGGTTCATTTCCGTATGAGTTGTGAGGCATCACCAGTCACTTTGTCTTTGTTTTTGCCCCCAGATGTGCTGTAGTTAGAACTAAGTCTGTTCCTTCTGCATTTCTCTCTGATGGTTTGTCAATTGCCTGCTGACCATCTGCTTCTTCTTCTGCCACCAGCCCACCGCATCACTCATCTGCTCTTATTTGTGTAGAGCAAGTCACATTACCAGCATCCACACTTCTGAATTCACTCTAGGCACCCTTTGTAAACTCTGAAGTCTTCAGGGATGAAGACTCTATCTTTAATTGTGTCCCCTCTCTTCCCCTCTTCCTCTAATAATGCCTCTGCTTCCCAAATTCAGTGCCCCGACCGCTTTTCTCCTCTGGTTGGGTTAGGCATAAGCTCTGCTGGCCTCTTGTTCCTAGGAATCTTAGCACTTACTGTAATCCCCTCTGTCCTTGAGTACAGAGGCTGTCATTCATTTTTTCATCTTTAGGGCTTTGCAGTGTTTGCACTGCAAACAATCAGCTCATCTGTAAAGACCAGCACAATAGGGGTGCAGGGGTGAGGAGGAACAGCAAGGAACTGTTTATTTGTACATTTTTAAAAAAGATTTTATTTCATTATTTTTAGAAAGAGGGGAAGGGAGAGAAGCAGAGAGGGAGAGAGACATCAATGTGTGGTTGCCTTTCACCTGCCTCCAGCCACAGACCTGACTGGAGACCTGGTTTGCAACCTGGTTATGTGCCCTGGCTGGGGAATCGAACCTGCGACCTTTGGGTTTGCAGGCCGGCGCCTTGTCCACTGTGCTACCAGCGAGGGCTATTTGTACATTTTTTAATCGTATGTTTTGGAAAATAGACTCAGCTATTGCTATCGACATAGTTATAAATTAAATCCATTTTCAGCCTTTTCCCCAACTCTCCTTTTTGAGGCTTCTTTCTACAATACCAGACCACCCGCTCAGGCCCTCAATGGCCTTGGGAATTACTCTAAGCTCACAAGTGTCCATCTCTTCCTGGTCTGCACACTGCTGAAGTTAACACTGGGACAGCGGTTGTTCGTTGAGGGTAGTGTGTATTAGGATATTCATCTCTTTGCTGCAATCTGCAGTTCTCTGGACACTCCGGGGTAGAGCTCAGCATATGTTCACCCTGGCTCATCGAGAGGGGTTTCAGGTTCCATTCAGGTTCATGCTGCATTGGCCCCTTTGCTCTGAACGCGCTGTGCTCTAGACTCCATGGCTTTCACTTACATTTGTATATGCAGCCAAACATTTTCTGGCCCCCAAATGTACCATCTCTTCCAGAATCTTCCTTCTCTCTGCCTACCTAACTTCTACTCATCCACAAGGCCGCCACACAAGTACTGCTTTCTCCCCCAAGACTTCCCGCAAGTCTTTTTAGGTTAGATTAATTTTTCTCTCCCTACGGGCGGCTGAGCATCTTGCTCCTCCTGTCCCAATACTGGCTAGCGGAGCACACGCAGCTCCGCGTATTAGGGGCTAAACTTGAGCCCAACTACCTGGCTCCATCTCAGTTTTGTTTATTGCTAGTTGTGTGAGCTTAGAATTTTATTTAACTTCTTTATGCTTCATTTTCCTCATCTGTATAATATGGCTTATCAGAAATGAGTTTTATGAGAACTAATCAACTTAAACAGTTAAAGGGTTTAGAATAGTGCTTGATACATAATATGCAATATATTAATAAACTATATTACCTAAATATATAGTATAAATAAAAACATTTTAATATATAGATATTATATAGAGAGTATATAATGTGGTATGTGTATGTATGTGTGCATGTGTGTGTGTATGTGTGTGTGTATATATATATATATATATAGTGTGTGTGTGTGTATATATATATATATAGCAGTATATACTGCTTTTTTTAAAAAAGATTTTATTCATTATTTTTAGAGAGAAGGGCAGGGAGGGAGGAAGATAGGGAGAGAAACATCAATGTATGGTTGCCTTTCACCTGCCTCCAGCTGGGGATCTGGCTGGAAACCTGGCTCGCAACCTGGTTATGTGCCTTACGCTGGGAATTGAACCAGCGACCTTTGGGTTCAAAGGCCTGGGCCAATCCACTGAGCCACACCAGCCAGGGTTACATTTATTGTTTTTATATCCTGTCTAACGCTGGGAAGTGAAAAGAAATGAGAATTTTTCTGAGCTTTCGCAGCTGCGGAGGCAGCTGGCCTGAGCATCCTTCTTAGGAGTATTCACCTGTAGCAACAGAAGAGAAAAATAGTCTTCTGCATGCCATCTCCTGCAGTGGTGACAGTTCCTGGTTTCTATAGAACATGCCTATTCTGTCCCTGGCAACCCATCCCATCTATTTTTATTCCTATAGTCTTCAGAACATTTTGTAACCCACTGACTTATAGGAAGTCTACCGCCTGGCATTGAAATACCTAGAATAGTGTCTGTTTTTTTTCTAGCTAAACCTTGATTAACATATCATACAGGAAATTACTGAGATGGATCTAGAATTTTTTAAAGCAGCCAGATTAATGTGGTGTATTCATTCCCAAGGAAAGAACTCTATGTTCTTTTCCTATGCATTCATGATTGGGTAAGAAACTTTATTTATCAAACAATATTTATCAAAAAGGTATCCCATACCAGACACTATTTATATTATGATGTAATTATATGACTTGATTTCGAGGTGTTCTGGATTACAGCATAAACATAGCACCCAACATAGCTTTATCCATCCATCATCCCATACACCTGTAAGATCATTGTGAAGTTCACTGGTGTGGAGGCATTCTGTATTTCTATATCATAGGAGATATTCTCCTCTCCTTTTTTTGAGTCCAGCTACACCATTATGTTTGATGTTCTCATTCTCTCTGATAGTCCCTATGACTGATGTATTTTTCACATGCAATGTCAAATTGCCTAAGCAGATGGGTGGATTAGAAATTTTTACAGAAAACATTTCCAGCATTTCTATGATGAAATAATAACATTTTACGGTAGGAATGTACCAGCTTTGTCACTACATTATTGGAATAGAATATGTTTTTGGAAACTGGTAGCTTATATTGCAAGCAATTAATTCAAGTCAATAAACACAGTATGAAATTCTCTTTTCTTATAAAACTAACACAACTAAATACTATTGCTCCCTTTCTTTGAAAGACGATTTTCTATTAAATCGACCTGAGTTGTATGCATCATTTTAATGGGAGCAAATAGGAGAGTACAAAGCACCATGAGAATGGCAAAGTGAGCCCTTGCACTTGGCAGAATCATCAGAGTCACTGGTGTTAACATTTGAAGTTCTACCATTGTGCATACCCATTGCTGGGGAAGTCTGCACTTCCTTCTGAGGCTCCTTTCTTTTGTTTACAGCTCTGTTTAATCATCACCATAATTCCACCTTCTTTGCTATCAATGAGACTTCATATGCCTCAAGTGTGAATATCTATAGCCTTCTATCATTATTCATGGGATAATCCCACTGTGTTACGCCATGCTCTTCAATTGTAAAGCACTTATAGTTCTAGGCACATTCTTTACTATGTTATACCTACAGTCCATTTCAAAATAATAATTATTAATGTAGTGATATTATATTAAATCCCATATTTTTCTATTTTATCTTTTCTACCCCATTAAGACAAATATAATACATTTTCTGTTGCCCTGGCCAAGTGTAGCTCAGTTGGTTGGGTGTCATCTCACAAATTGAAAGGTTGCCAGTTGGATTTCAGGTTGGGGCATATGCTGGGTTGAGGGTCCATCCCCAGTTCCCATTTGGGGTGCATACAGAAGGCAGCCAATGGCTGTTTTTCCCTCACATCAATGCTTCCCTCTTCTCCCACCCTTCTGCTCTGTCTTTCTAAAAATCTAGCTTGTTTACAGATGATAACATTGCTACTTTTTTTCCTAGTATAATTCTTGATTGCATATAGGAGCAAATACACTCCTACATGAGTATGATAAAGGTATAATTGAGAGCTAGCAGAGAAAGGAACTCAATTCCCGTACAAATGTGCAAAATTTGCTTGAGTTCTCCTTTACTAAAATTGTTGAATGTAACATGAAGAGATGTGTGTAATAGTATCTAATATTAATCATAAGGGCTCTGGAGAGGCAGTAGAGCTTTGTGGTTAAGTGCATGTTATCTGTAACTGGGCTTTCTGTGTTAGAGTTATTGTTCCACTGCTTATAAAGCATGGAACTGTGAACAAGTTGCTGAATTTTTTTGTACCTCAGTTTTCTTTTCTTAAAAAATGGGTATGATATATTAAAAAAAATAAACATGCACTCATTGGTTGCTATGAGGATCTGAAAAATAAATCTTTGTCAGATAATCATAACAGTACTGGGTTTATGTAATTGCATAGAATATTTCTGTATGTACACATTAAAGAATTTGATAATAGCTATTGATTCTGGGATGTGGAAATGAGAGCCTGGATATCTGATTTCAGATAAGACTATACGCTTACTATATTGTTTACATTTCCTACCATTTTTTTCTATCAATTAAATAACTTAATTTGAAAAGACTCAAAATAAATGAGAGTACAATTAGAATTTCAAAGCATTTGCCAGTACAATCACAGAAAAGTAGATGGCAGATATTCATGATTTTATTTTGGATACTTGATCATATTGTTTTACAATGAAGAAAACTGAGAATATTGTTCATATCATAAGTGATGCCCTATATTTTAATATCCTGTATAATTTCATAAAATATTTTTCCTTTTAAGTAGTTCAGATATTTTGGATGATGTATATTTAAGACTTTTCCCATATATAACTACATATTCAATTGTCAACTTGATCCCAAGAAGCTCCTATTTTGGACATTAGGAATTGATTTACAACAATGCCCCTACAATCTAAATACTAAAGATGAGCTCAGGGGGGAAAAACTTTGAACCTAGAAATAAAGATAATATAGAACCAGGGCAGCTGTGGGTATGCCATTACAATAATGTTTTACAGAGACTATAGTCTATTTGAATGTGCTATCCTTGTATCCAGAAGAGGATAGGAAGTTAGGTTCAAGCATAGGTTTGTAATACCTTTGGAATGGGAATGAAAAGGAGAAAATCCAGTTCCAAGAATTGGCCCACATGGAAAGCTGAACCACAAGAGAGAGAATGGGTCATTGTATCTCTAAATTTTGAAAGGTAGAGATTACCAAGCTGGAAGGTCTGAGGAATACAGCAAGCTGGAGCCGTACCACACTGGGGACCTTTCCTCAGTAAGGCAGCTGTCAGTCTCAGGGGAGAGGGTGAAACACAGAACTGGCATCCCAGGAAGCTGAAAGCAAGGACATTCTCAGGCTTGCCTAGAGGTTTATCATCTTGTGATCTTTGTGATTAAGTCATCCACTGAATTACTAATATCTCCCCCTTGGGCATTACAAAAGTTTTAGAACCTCTTGTCCTTACTTAACATGTACATTTTCCAG
>PVIW01004676.1:0-28119 GCA_004026585.1 Noctilio leporinus | reverse complement strand
ACACTGTAGGCCTCTGTGTGCCTTTGCAGTCAGCTATGGGAGGCTCATCCTGATGGGGGTGCACTTATTTGTCTTTCCTCACCCCCCAAGGTTACAGTCAGTGGAAATAAGAGGTGTTTAGATCCTAGGGAGTATGATTTTATGACTTCTTCACTTGGTTAATTGCTGGAAAATGGGGATCCAAAGTAACAGCACAGGACACAAGTAAAAGAGTGTCTGTCACCTTGCAAGGGACTGCTATAGCTCACTATTAGTTTTACAAATAACACATGTGAATTGAGTTAATATTTCATGTGCTCTACAATCTAAAAATTGGTTGATGCCTTTTAGGCTTCAGACCTCCCTTAGCTTCACCCCTACCAAGGTTTCATGCCCAGAAACTTCCTTCTGTGCCAGCAGCCACAGCAAACCAAACGAAGCCTGGTGCTGTCAGGAATTGCTTCTGCAGGGACAGTAGGTGATGAATCCATTTACTTATAGTGATGACTAATATGGATTTGCCTGGGGATCATTGGTTATGAAAAGGCAGCAATGAAAAACATTCCAGGACATCTCATGGTATGGGCTCCCATGTAATTGAACTGGCAAGTAGGTCCTGTAATTTAGGATTTGAAAATGTATCAGAGAATCAAATTTCCTAACTCATCTTCTCTCTTTCTCATTTTTAGTATATATTTATTTATTTTTAGAGAGAGTGGAAAAGAGGGAGAAAGGTAGAGAAACACCAGTGAGTGGTTGCCTCTTGCATGCCCCCAGCCAGGGACCTGGCCTGCAACCCAGGCATGTGTTCTGACTGGGAATCAAACTAGTAACCCTTTGGTTCACAGATTGTTACTCAATCCACTGAGCCACACCAACTAGGGCTCACCTTCTCTTTTGTTGCCTGTTCAGAGTCACATTATGAGGGAGCTTAGTATATACATATTTTATGTGTTGACATACCTTAATATGAAAACTAGAATTCTACTTGCTACAGAGATTGTTCTGGCTTCTGACAAAAATAAGAGAAGGGAAGAGGGACTACATGAGGGTGTAGATCCCAAGCAAATGAAACTAACATGAAAAATACATCAGCTGAACTGTTGTGGGGCTCTAGACATGGTAAGTCCAGAATGTGAATTCCACAACACTGTTAACAAGTGAGTGCAGGGATTTCCTTTATGACATTTCTCACCCACAAGCATTTAATAACCTAATGCTATACTAGGTTATTTTATTTCTTTTCTGGGGGAGGGGGAACAGGGAAGCTGCTCAAATATGCAATAGATGTGGCTCCAGTATTCATCCAGTAAAAAGTACAATTAGAAAAACATTTTGGATACAGAACAGAAAGACACAACAGAGTTTTCTGCATAAAAGAGGTTGTGTGGTAAATGAGAATATAGCTACATCTGATCTGTTTTAAGGAAGGGGGAAAGAAGGAAGTGAGCTAGTAACATCTCCCTAAATATATACTTAGAGTTGTCTTATAATTGCCAGAAAGAAAAGGACAGTCTTTAATGAGAACAGAGGAAGCAGAAGTATACTGTCTCCCTCTCTGAGGTTGGGATGCTTTCTCCATTGTAGGGGTCAGCTTTACATTTCCATATGCCAGGAGTTTGTTTCTGGTGATCTCTGGTGAAGGAGCATTGAGATAAGTGGATAGATGGGAAGTGCTCCTAGTAATGGGTGGCACTCTATGAGGCTCAGCACTCAATACAGGGCTTGGAACACCATCAGTGATTAGTATATATTTGTTAAATTAATACTTTAAAAATCCTGGGTTCATGTATCACAGATGTTCAAAAAATGTGAATTGCAAATATATAATCATGGATATGAATAAGGAAAGAAGGGGTCAAATTTGTTGACATATGGAGTTTGTGTGAAAGGAAAGATTGAGAATATAGAGTCTTTCTGGGTTGGGAATTTTAGCTTGATTTTGGGACAACAAAGATGCAAAAAATTGTAAATAAACTCTGAAATAGTATTTACAAAGGTTGTAAAGAATAGCACATGAAATATGTTTGACTTTACAAGTGAGTCTAGTTGAGACATGTAAAAAGAGAGTAGGGAGTAAAATTAACATACAAACACAAGGTCTATCCAGACAGTATCCAGCCATGTATGTAAAAAAGAAACACTTATTGAAGAATATACAAAAAACATTGTACATAGGACAGTGATACCTCAGACTCCTTCAGAGTAGGCACCTTGGGACATTACACGATTTTCCTAATTGCCATCAGCTCCCTTGTTGTATTTTCCTGAATCTCATCAATGGTCTGAAATCTCTTTTTTTTCCAAAGGTGATTGTACCAATCATCCACTGATGGGCACTTAGGCTGTTTCTAACACTTGGCTATTGTAAATAGCGCTGCTATGAACATAGGGGTACATAGGTTCTTATGAATTGGTGTTTCAGGGTTCTTCAGGTATAGTAACAAGATCACTTTAAAGCATTCATAAGTTGTAGTTGGTTCTTATCCATTCAGCTGCCCTATGTCTTTTGATTGGTGCATTTAAGCCATTTACCTTTGTACCTGTGTTTCTGTCTCTCTGTTTCTTCATCTTCTTAAAGCAGACCCTTTAGCATCTCTTGCAATGCTGGTTTAGTGGAGATGTATTCTTTTAGACTTCTTTTGTCTGGGAATCACCTTATTTCACCTTCCATTTTGAATGACAGCCTTGGTGGGTAGGGTATTCTTGGTTGCAGGTCTTTGTTTTTCATTGCTTGAAATATTTTTTGCCATTCCCTTCTGACTTGTTGTGTTTCTCTTGAGAAATCAGCTGATAACCTTATGGGCACTCCCTTGGACATTATTAGCTGTTTCTCTCTTGCTGCCTTTAGGATTCTCTCCTTGTCTTCCAAATTTGCTATTTTCATGATGATGTGTCTTGGAGTGGGCCTGTTTGGGTTCATCTTCCTTGGGACCCTCTGTGCTTCCTGGGTTTGCATTACATTTTCTCTCTTCAAGTTAGGGAAGTTTCCTGTCATTACTTAAAATGAAATACTACACAACAGAAAGAAAGAAGGAACTTGTACCCTTTGCAACAACATGGATGGAACTGGAAAGTATTATGCTTAGTGAAATAAGCCAGTCAGTGAAAGACAAATACCATATGATCTCACCCATTTCAGGACAATAATGAACAAAACAAACAAACAAGCAAAACAGAACCAGATACATGAGTACAATGAATAGACCTTCAGTGGGCAGAGGGGAGGGAGAAGGTGGGAGGAGGAGGCAAAGAAGGGGAGCAGTTTAGTCAAGGAACTAGTATGGAAGAACCATGGACATGGACAACAAGTGGGATTGACTTTGTGGGGGAGTGGGTGCATGATGAAGGGGACAGAGGGGAGTAAAAAGGGAATGGATGTAATACAACAACAATAAAATTAAATTAAAAAAAAAAGGTAATTGTAGTTTTGGGAAAAGCCAGAAGTCACAGGGCACCAAATTTGGGCTGTAGGGGAGCTGAGTCACCAGGGTGATTTGATGTTTTGCTAAAAACTCTGCATGAGATGTGATGGATTAGCAGGTGTGTTGTCATGAAGAAGCTACCAGTTACCAGTTTCCCATTGCTGTGGCCTTCTAAATCATTGAAATAGTTTCCATGGAGGGATGTTCAAGCTTGACACAAAATTTCATGCAGATTCTTTGGCTCATTCTTGCTCAGGCATTTTGAATGCAACAGCCACACAATATATGTGCTTTCTCAACAGCATCTACCTGCACACTGACTAGTACAGTGAAGTCATCATTGTTCACACATGCGCATACTAGACCATGCTGCTTGGTTGCCAGGTTACATTGATGTCAATGTCGTGTAAACTGTTCTTATTATAGTAACAATGATTGGACTTTTTCTGGACAGAGCTTGTATATTAATGTTCACTGTGATATGTACTGTATTTTAAATGCTCTATGTAGAACAATAAAATGCAGAGTATATGGAAGGTTTGAAAATTTATGTAGAAACAAAATAATGAAATATAGGCAAATATAATTAAAAGAAAAAAGTAATTTCTTTTAAAAAGGTCAGGAAGTGATGATACAAATATAAAATAAAGACAATTCTTAAACAAAAGGGTAAAACATAAGGTTTAAAGAGCAAAAAGTGATATTCTTCACTATAAGCTCAATTAAGTTTTAGACTAAGAAGGCAAAGCGATCAAGACAAAAATTGCAAAGTCCAGAATAAAAAGAGTAATTTTGTAGATAGATTTAGGGTTAAGAAAATATCAGGTCAAGACAGATTCAATCTTAATGTTTGCCTAAGATAACTTCTGGGTGTAATCAGAATGTGGTAAAATATAAAACCATAAATATGTTGGCAGGAAAACAAAAATGAAATAACAATAGTTAACAACTAATATTAATATATTAGAAAGGGGAAAGAGTGGAAGTAAAAATTAGTATGATTCAAAAATGTTATTCAAGAATGTATTTATAAAGGTAGACAAAATTAGCCCAAATCTGAGCAACCAAGGTATAGCAATGTATCATAGACCAAAAATAGATAGCTTCTATGGGAACTTTAAGAAAATGGATTAAAGGAGTGGGTGGGGAAAATTTTTATGTTTAGATCATCAAAATGCTTCTGTTTCAGTAAGTTTTGATAGTCTCTGTATTTTTTAAGATTTTATTTATTATTTTTAGAGAGAGGGGGGAAGGGAGAGAGGCAGAAAGGAAGAGACATCAATGTATGGTTGCCTTTCACCTGCCTCCAGCTACAGACCTGGCTGGAGACCTGGCTTGCAACCTGGTTATGTGCCCTGGCCGGGAATTGAACCAGTAGCCTTTGGTTTTGCAGGCCAGCGCCTCATTCACTATGCCACCAGCCAGGGCTGATATTCTTTTTAAGATTATAGTACACTAAAAAGGGGATGGACGTAATACAACAACAATAAAATTAAAAAAAAAAAGATTATGGTACACTAGTTATGTTAATAGAAAATAAGAGGAGTTTATTTAATATTACATATATAATTACATCTATATGTAAGCTCATGTTACTTTGACAGGCAAGAGAACATAATGGAGTAAGCAAGGATCTTGTGTATTAACATGCCTGGCTTAAACTCCCACTTCAGCAATATTTTAGGTATATGTGTATCACTATGTGATTTTGGGTTAGTTAAAAAATGTAAATTTATAGATATATTTTTTCACCTAAAAAAGAGAAAATAAAAATAACAAATTTTTCAGATTATGACTAGAGATAAAATATAGAAAATAAATTGCACATAATCTGTTTAATGATTTTTTTGTCTCTCTCTTCCAAATGGTACATTATTTCCTACCTTCTTTCTAAAATTAGGATGTATCTTGGAAATGTCAAAAGAAACTTGCTGGCCAGTTTGAAAATTTTCACCAGAATGAAAAGTTTCTATTGCCATTGCCTATGAGAATTCAGTTTTTTATAGAAATGCCTTTGTCACCTCAATAGAAACAATTAAATTGATAACTTATTCCATGAGCAATTGAATTTTAAGTTTACTTTGCATTCTTAATTCTTGCTTAAATGTCTTTGAACAGATTGCATCGTGATGCAGCATTGAAATGTAAAGTTACATTGTGTAGAGAAGATTACTTGTCACAAGCCAAGTAATTTCATGACAGAAGAAATGTCAGAATCAAGCATAAAATTTTTCAAAGCTAGGAGAGGTTCGAGTGACTGATAAGTTTGTCATAAAAGAACTATATCACTCAGGTGTTATCAACTATCTGTCAAAAACTTCCAGGTGACTAACAAGAGAAATATTTAACTTCCATTGATACATACTTCAGTTGAAGATAAAAAAATAACCTAACAGAAATTGCAGGGGGGAAAAACCCCAGGTTCTTCAATATGCCTTATTATCCAGGAAAAGAAAAAAGAAAACTCAAAACATAAAGCAGTTTCCAGGAGAAGTTAAGTGTTGATTTTAAATTTGTTTAAAAATCATATTTTTAGTAATTACTATAAGCCAGGTAATTTTATATATTAACTTAATTACAAACTAACTTATTTAATCACAATTTAACTAATTTAGTTCACAATATTAACTCAATTCTAACATTTTACAGATGAGGAAGTTGAGGAATATAGCAAAGATATATATCACAGAATGAACCAGGATCCAATTGCTGTCTGAGACTCTGAATGTGTAGAAATTTTAGTCTCAGTCTGTCTTAACAGACTCTGTTCTTAGCATTAAAAGAAAAAATGTACACACAG
Source organism: Noctilio leporinus (assembly GCA_004026585.1). Lineage (NCBI taxonomy): Eukaryota > Metazoa > Chordata > Mammalia > Chiroptera > Noctilionidae > Noctilio > Noctilio leporinus. Next base: position 21,915 of record PVIW01004676.1, on the reverse strand, counting down.
GTTTAAATCTTCAAGAGGTAGATACGATGTCTCAGAGCCACATCATGGTTAAGTCAATTGTCTAACCACCAGGCTGAGGCTGTACTTAGGTAGCCTGCTGGTTTGGGAGCATAAGCACGGAGCTTCTGTCCTTTAGGCACGGAACTCAAAACTGTAAAGCAACTTCAAGAAGAATTTAAGTAATTCAGGATGCAATACAACTCTAGTTATCTAACTCCTTCTTTGTTCTTTTAGTTAGTCACCCATTCCTTGCTATTCTATTCATTGTGAACCACCTACATAAAAATGAAATTCTTTAAAAGTAAGGTTAGGGAGAAGACGCAGATATGAGATTTGGGCTTGAAGGTAACTCTGACAACACTACCTTGTTGGAGATCCTTAGATACAGTCTATTCCTTTCTAATCTGCTTTGCTGGCTTTGCTCAGTGCATTGGTCAAAGCATACTAGGCTGTTCTGCAACAACAATTTCAGTGGCTGAACACAATGATTTATTTCTTGCTTATATTACATGTCATTGAATGGCTTCACCTTTAGACTGAATTTTCTTGGCAGAGTCTTGGTTTTGATCTCTGCCTGGAAACCATGTTTAAATTTTACCATTATTTGCTACCTAGAAAGGCTGGGAAATTTCATAACCAGGTCGTAACTTCTTTGTATTTCACAGTTGTCCTTTTATTTTACGTCTCTTCTCTCACAGCTAGAAGAAACCAGGTGACACCTTCAAAACTCTTCCTAGAAATCTACTTAGCTAGACCACCCCTTTCATTTGGGCACATTCTTTTTCTTTAACCTTTCATCTTATAGAAAATAATAATTTCCCTAAAAGTCTTGCCATAGTGAAAATCTTCTTACCTCCAATTTCGGACATTTTCCTCACAATCCTTTACCCAGAGGCTCCTCGAAATTCATCATGTGTTAACAGGTTCTTCTAAGATATTTAATCTCTCACTAGTTCTTGCCTCAAAGTTTTCCCAATGTTCACTCCCCACCTGTTTATAAAGCCACTTCCCCATTTTTAGTTTCCTTATAGCAGGACCCTAATTCTAGGTACCAAAATCAGTATTAATTTTCTAATGTTGCATAGCAAATTACCTGAGATCTTAAAACAACATTGGGAAGCTCCTGTGGGTCAGGAATTTGGAGGTGGATATTCTGGCTTGGGGACCCTCTTGGGGTTGCACTCAAAATATGGGTCAGTGCTCTGCAGCCATCAGAAGGCCTGGCTAGGGTCCCAGTTAGGGACCCTCACATGACTACCAAGTCATGTTGATTGCCCACAAGAGACCTGTTTATTGCCACATGGTCTTCTTTGTATAACTGATTTTCTTCACAAAATGGAAGCATGACTATGGACATACTACTTACTTAGTCACATAACTATATGCTAAATTGAAATAATATGCTTAAATCTCTATTTCTCTACCAAAAGAGGAAAGTTTATCTCACCTTCATTATCTTTTCCATCCCTCAAATACATGTTATATTATTGTTTGGGGTTCTTCTTTTGGGTCACTTTTGTACTTTTAAATAATAAAAGTACTCCTATTTTGTGTTTAATCAACATTTCCCAATATCTTGCCACAATCCTATATTAAATAAGAATGATCAAGCCACGCTTCATTGACATCTCCTTCTTACCTTCTGTAAGTTTTGTGTTGCAAAGGCTACCAAAGTTTACGTTCTGTTCTGCTACCCAAACTAAGGGCTAGTGCATTGCCCACAAGTTGTAAAGATGTTGAAAACGTATACACACACATTTCATTATGACACCGTGTAGGCATGGTTTACAACTGGACCAAGAAGTATATATTAAGTGTTTATCAGTATTTACTAAGTGCCTAAAGTGCCTATTATGTGAGGCCCTGTTTTAGGCCCTGAAAGTTTAACAGTAAACAGACTATGTAAAAAACCTATGTCCTTTCATAACTTGCATTGTTTTGAACTTTCTATGTTAAAGACCCAATGTCACTGTCCTTTGCCTACTTGAAGAGGAATATTTCTAACAAGAAGGTTTAATGTTTTCTTTTAATTACATTCCATGAATTGCCTAAAGTCATGCCATATTTTATTTGTTTACTGCTTATTTATGATGGGAATAATGAATAACTTAAATTTGGCACTTAATATGTAACAAGAATTCTAGTAAATATTTCAGTATATTTTTATTACAAAATCTCTATGAGATAGGTATTGACAGGCTCATTATTTTAGAGATAAAAAAAGGAGAATGTATATTAGATAAGATCTTGGCATGGGAAGCAAAAGATAACTCTATCTATTTAACCACTATTTTGGATATATTTATGGGGCAGATCACTTAGATGCATAATTCCTCACTTTGCCCCTTTATCCATAGGGATATGTTCCAAGACTCCCAGTAGATGCCTGAAACTTCAGGTATACCATGTTTTTTCTATACATACATAGCTAAGTTAAAGTTTAATTTACAAACTAGACACAGTAAGAGATTAACAATAAATTAGTGATTATAACAATATACTGTAATAAGTTATCTGAATGCAGTCTCTCTCTCAAACGATCTAATTGCACTGTACTCACCCTTCTTCTTGTGATGATGTGAGATGCTAAAATGCCAAAATGATTCCTGACTCTGTGAAACCATCCTTTACTTGTAGTTAGTGGTTTGATGTGACTTCTCTCTTGGGATCCTTTGGTGAAGTCCTTGTATGGGCTCAGTGCTTCCTACCCTAACATGCTGCCATCAGTTGGAGCATGTTTTTTGTTCCTGTCTTTTACCCACAAATAAATATCTGTTCCATCTTAACTAAGCACTAATCATGCACTGTGACAGTAACTTCTGCAGTCTGAGGTGAGACAGCAAAACTAGCAAAACTTTCTTTTTCTTTCTTTATCATTTCATGGGTAGAAGATCCTCTCTTATCATAGATCTCAACAACCTCAGCATACATTTTCCCCCTTTATTATTTCGAGAACGTTCACCTTTTCATGTAAAAAAAAGCACTATATTTTCTCTTTGTCATTTTCTTGTTGCTTCCAGGCCATTATTATTTGCAGGAAATTCCTATAGCCTGGAGATGCTACACAAATAGATGATTCACATCCTGGTTGGGGCAGAATGGGACCATGAGAGAATTCATCATGCTACTCAGAATGCTGTGCAATTTAAAATTTATGAATTGTTTATTCTTGAATTTTCCACTTAATATTTTTGAACCATGGTGGACTGAGGGTAACTGAAACTGCAAAAATCTAAACTGCAAGTAAGTGAAGATTACTGTGGTTACAATATCTGCCCATAGCTGCTGAAAGGGTTCAATTTAAGCATTACTACTTCCTCTGAAGTAGAGATAATGGAACAATTTTAAGTGGAAAGAAGTCTAAGGAATCTTTTTGTGATTAGAAATTATCTGGTGTTTAATGTGTTTTATAATATAACTGCAATGAACTTTAAATAACTGGATTTCTGTCAGAAGTTACACTCAATAGAAATATATATTTGAGAGGTAAATATATACATATATATATAAAATGGGTCTCTAGGCCCTGGCAGGTAGCACAGTGGGTAAGGTGCCGGCCTGCGAACCCAAAGGTCGCAGGTTCGATTCCCCAGCCAGGGCACATAACAAGGTTGCAAACCAGGTCTCCAGTCAGATCTGTGGCTGGAGTCAGGGAAAGGCAACCATACATTGATGTCTCTCTCCCTCTCTGCCTCTCTCCCTTCCCCTCTTTCTGGAAATGATGAAATAAAATCTTTAAAATAAAATAAAATATATACAAAATATATACTTATACGGGACCCATTTTGGGATGGGTATATGTTCCCATCTGACTTAATAATGAATATTGCTAATCATTAAAACAATTTCAGTATACATGAGCATTTAAATTTTCTATTTTGTCCATAGAACCAGAGGCATGGAGACAAAGGACAGACTGAGAGTGACCAGAGGGGTGGGGGGAGGGAGATAAGAGGGAAGAAAGGGAAAGGGTTTAGTCAAGGAACTAGTATAAGTGACCCATGGACATGGACAACAGGGTGGGGATTGACTGTAGGAGAACCTAGGGTGCTCAAGGCAGGGGGGAGCAACAGGAAAAAACTGGGACAACTGTGATGGAACAACAATAAAAAGTGTTCTATTTTGTCTATTCAGTACCCTTGTTTTTAACTTTAATAAAACTCATTACACAAATTACTCATTCATACTATAAAAATATAATTTTTACATAATCTTTCTCCTACTTAACCAATTCAAACATGCTACTGGAAGACAGATTTGAATGAGAATGATGAGAAATGAATAGATTTTTGCTGTGATCTTTCTGACAGTGCTACAATTAAGTTTTCAGAAGTTAAGAGAGAAAGAAGACATGTGCAGGCTGTATTTGACCTAAAAACGCTGCTCAAGCAGAGCAAATTCTGTACAACCGATTACATAAGCATTCAGCGTATGGGATATAAAATAGCTGATGGGCAGTGAGATATCAGTTGCTGGACATAGCTGTACTATAGAGCTCACTTCATATAGTCTGCATGTAGACATTTATGTCTGAATAGAATGAAAACATAAACATCTCAAAATGAATACTGTAATGAATACACTTTGTAGAGAGTGAAGATTTGTGTGTTGACTTCCTCTGAAGTCTCATATACCTTGAAGGGCATGTTCAGGTGCCAGAACCCTGAATCTCAGTTGACTCCTCTGAGGAATGAAAGCAGCTGCCAGTTTTAGCAGGTTAAGTGTTTCTCCTACTTTCTTTTTTTTTTAATTTTAATTTTATTGTTGTTGTATTACATCCATCCCCTCCCCACCCACCCATTCCCCTTCTCCTACTTTCTTATTAGTGTCTTTGTAGGCTCAGTGCCCAACAAATGTTATAAAAATCTTTTTTCAATGGAGACCAAAAGTGCATAGTTGCAACTCCTTTAGATGTGATCTTTGCCCTCAACATTATCCACTACTATTTTGGACTCAGCTTTGAAAACTGCTGATACCATCTCTAACTTTCTGCATCTGATCCTGTACACACTCTGAAACCTAAGCAAGGTGGGTGTCTTCTGTTCTTCTGGTAAACAGACTGGAAACCTGAATGTTCTGAAGCACCCTGAAGGTCAGACCTCCTTTCTATCTGGTTCCACTTCTTTTCTTCCTGTCAGATCAGGGATCAGACATGGTAAAGGCATTTATTTCAAAGAAATCTCTATTAATTAAAATTAAGATTCTTAGTATATCAGGATAGTATTACTCCCAAATAATACATTCCAACTCACATTAATTTCTCTTTTGACCTTCAAAAGAATTGATCTATGCTACCCATCTTGGCATTATATAAAATATGTTTTCATATTGTTTATTCAACAGTCTTAAATTATTTTGATGGGAGAGACCATAATGAATGCTACTTTGGATTCTAATATAGCAGAGATGATCACAAAATACAACGTGCCTAATAAAAACAGTATTGTTGGATTAAATTCATCTTTTAAAACTGTCTACCTATCCAGATCTTTTATGAACAAAAAATTCTTGATGAAATTTAGGAGTTTTAAATAGAGCTAATTTCTCTCTGGATTATGACCATATATTGCTACAAAATAATCTAGAAGAGATTATCTATGCTCACCCATAATAGAGAATAAAATGACTACTGTCTGCTAAGAAAAATGAATTTAAAAAAGGAATGTTAAGCTTTGCACAGTGGCAGTATCATAGCCAATGAGGTTTATCCTAGGCATGATTATTGCTAATTGAAAAAAAGGAATGTTAAATAAAGAATTCTTCCATGCTGATCACCTTGATGGGATTGGATTTTGAAAGGTAGGCTTGATGTTAGTTTAAGATTGGGCTGGAGAGATCAATTTATTCTGTTAAAAAAAGAAAAGTAAGAAGTACAAATTTCCAGGGTGATATAAGAGGGAAGAGATGGTTTGAGATTAAGAAAATGAAAAATTAGATAATTTAAGACTGGTACACACCATGGACTAGGTTAGCAATGAAAAATAGCTGCTGCAGTTGAGCAGTGAATTAAGATTTGATAGAGATATCAACTGTTCAATAGGAGGTTCTGTGAATGCTGTAATATATACATATACCCCTCTTCAATGATCTCAAAAAACATCTTGAAAAAATATATACACACTGATACCTTCTGTAAGTATGGAAATTCAGGTATAGACTGAGTTTTATAACTTGGCAGAAATGATATAGGGAAAGTGTTCATATGGGCAGTGATATAATCATAATCTGAACTGATTAAAAGGACAAAGTGTTTAGGAAATGACCTAACCTTGAAAATAAAAGCCCTCAAAAAAACTGCAGAATTCTTGGGAAGAGTTCTGGACTTCCATGTGTATGGATTGAGAGTTTGAGATTTTATTTAGATCCCAAGAAGCATGGATCCCAATTTCTGGATCATATACATTTAAAGAGTTATGGACCCTCTCTTCCATACCTGTTATTTTTGCTGACATTTGAGCTCCTAGTATTTTATCTCAACAGCAACTGTTATTTCTATAACAGAGAATGACAGGATTACTAAAGTAAAATATTTGCCTAAAATAAAACACTTAAAAATATTTTCCATGTTGTATGGGAGAAATTGTAGCAAACCTACAGCAATTCATGTATTTTTCCAACAACATTTGATTTGGTGAAGACAGCAATGTTTCAAAAATTGTCTTGTATTCATGTGACAACAGCAGAAATATTAGGTAAAATTCACTGGAAAGAGATATTACATTAAACCAATACTTGCAGTACTGCCTTAGATCATCTCTTAGAATCTCTGGAAACTGACAATACCGATGGAGTTTAGGACATACTACAATAAATCATGGAAACTTCACATACTGAATATGTTGAGAAATTGAGAAATATAAGGTACAAGGAAGGACTTTCTGACTCCCCCTGAGGCAGATCCTAGGATCCTCAAGTGAGAGGTGCTCTCCCTATATTCAAAAGAAAAGCAAATCCTAAAGAAAAAGAAAAACAGATCCTTATCTCAGAGGGACACCAAGAGGCATGAGAACAGGTCTTGCTAAGTTTTCCCCAGTTTACTGTCCTCCGTTCATACCATTTGTCCTCACATTTTCCACAGCTTTCTACTCTTCACCAAGCCTTGTATAAAAATACTAAGATTTAACATTAACTTTGGGTCTTCACTTCCTTATGAATGTCAGAGTAAACAGAATAAACTTATATTAAGCAAATTTGCATGCTTTACTCTTGTTAATGCCTTTAAAAAAAAAACATATCCTCCAGGCCTTCTTTTCCTATGAATGTCAGAATAAACTTAAACAAAATTTTGTGCCTTACTCTTTTAATATCTCTTTCTTCTTTGCTTTTGAATTATAGGAGTTTGGTGCTACGTTTTATTTTATTTTAAGATTTTATTTCATTATTTTTAGAAAGAGGGGAAGGGAGAGAGGCAGAGAGGGACAGAGACATCAATGTATGGTTGCCTTTCACCTGCCTCCAGCCACAGACCTGACTGGAGACCTGGTTTGCAACCTGGTCATGTGCCCTGGCTGGGGAATCGAACCTGCGACCTTTGGGTTCCCAGGCCAGCTCCTTATCCACTCTGCTACCAGCCAGGGCTCTGGTGCTATGTTTTAAATGGTAACTATAGCTTCCGCAAGATAATACATGGTGCTTTTGATTTGTTTTAAAATCAAGAGGTTAATTTTTAGCTTGTACTTTCACAGTGAAGTTCATTGCTTCCATGATTTAAAATGGCAGCTCTCTAACCCAATTTTTCCCGTTAAAAAAGAATGCTTCGTTGTTTTCTCCAACCCTACTGACATTCTTGTCCTAGACTTTGCATGGCAAGGGCAATGCTTATACTTATCAAATCCCATTTGATTTACTAACTTCTAGGTACACAGGAATACAACATTTTCTAAGCTCCCTTGCAGTGAAATTGGGCCCAAATGACTGGGTCTTGGCCATTTGCTAAGGTAGGTGAAATGGAGGCCTGTCCCTTAAAACATGTCTAGCTGTCTTTCTTCTGAGGCAGGGGCTTTGGAATCCATACAAGTACAGAGGTAGGTGCAAGGCAAAGGAGTGGTGGCCAACTCACACTGGATTTGATGTGAGCAAGAAGTAATCTTTATTAGGTTAAGCCATTAAGATTTCAGGTTGTTTTTTTTTTTTTTTTCTTTTCATAAAGTATAGCCTAGCCTGTCATGACTCAGTCAGGTGCTAAGCCTGTATGAAAGTTGATACAAAAGGATTTATTAAGAATTAAAATGCAGATCCATTTTTAATTCTTCGAGGTATCTCCCTCTGTTTTCCACAGTGGCTGCACCAGTCTACATTACCACCAATAGTACAAATAGTTCCCCTTTTTCCATACCCTCACCAGCACTTGTTTGTTGATTTGTTGTTGATAGCCATCCTGACTGGTAACTGGTATTTCTTTTTAATTTGTTAAATTTCTGATCATTACAACACAAAGCAGAATTTTTTCTTTCTAAGAAAATTATAATGTTGCCACTACGGTACTTTTCCCTGTGTTTTCAAAACATCTTTTACTTTTTCATTTACTATTACTAAATATGTACTGCAATGGTTGTCATATGTTAATGCAATGATTCCAAGCTATGTTTGAGTTATCCATTGGCATCTAGTAATTATCCAGAACCATGAAATGCAAGGCAGTATCTTCTGATGTGTAAAATTTCAATTCTGAAGAGAATCCCTTAATTTAAAACATATTTAGACAGTTTTCATGTAAAATTCTTTTACATTTAAAAATGATATCCTCTCCTTAATTAAAGTTCTCCTTTGATTCAATAGTTTACTAGGGTCTTGTGTGTACAAACATGTTATAAATTATTGGAGACATGACATAAGCATTAAAAGTGTTATTTCATGCTATTTTAAAAGTCTTAGATATTCCTTTTAAAAATATTTTATTATTTATGCTATTATAGTTAGCCCTTCATATATGTTCTTTGACTAATTTCTTCACCTTCTTTTAATCAATCCTCACCTCTTCTCTCCCCTTTTATCACTGCCAATCTGCTTTATGATTCTATGCCTCTGCTTCTATTTTGCTCATGAGCTAATTTTGTTCATTAGATTCCTCTTATAAGTGAGATCATATGGTACTTGTCTTTTACCAACTGGCTTATTTCACTTAGCATAATAGTCTCCAGTTCCACACATACCATTTCTGTGAAAGGTAGAAATTACTTCTTTCTTTCTACTGCATACTATTCCACTGTGTAAATGTACCATAGTTTTAAAAAATCCACTGACTTACTGAAGGGCACTTGGGCTTTTTCCAAATCTTGGCTATTATAAATGGCACTGCTATAAACATGGGGGTGCAATAAATTCTTTTTTAATGGTATTTCAGGATTTTTTAGGTATATTCCCAGCAGGGGAATCACTGGAAATAAGGCAGTTCCATTTTTAGTTTTTTGAGGAAATTCCATACTGTTTTCCACAGTGACTGCACCAGTCTGCATTCCCATCAACAAAGCACTAGGGTTCCCTTTCCTACACCCCCTCACCAACTCTTGTGATTTGGTCTTATGATCCAGCCATTCCACTTTTGGGGATCTATCCAAAGAAAGCTAAAACACTAATTTGAAAGAACATAAGCACCCTATGTTCATTGTAGCATATTTACCATTGTCAAGGTATGCATGGAAGCAGCCCAAGTGTCCATCAGTAGATGAGTGGATAAAACCAGTATGGGACAGTTATATAATGGAATAGTACTTGGCCAAAGAAAAATATTTACCTTTTGCAACAGCATGAATGAACCTAGAGAACATTATGCTAAATGAAATAAGCCAGTCAGAGAAAGAAAAAATACCATATGATTCCATTCATATATGGAATCTAATGAACAAATGGAACTAACAAACAAAATAGAGACATCCTCATAGATGGAAAATAGAGGGCAGTTATGGGATGGTGGTATCAAGCAAACAGGAAAAAGAATTCACAGACCCGAACAACAGTATAGTGATTGTAGAGGGTGGGATATAAGAGACAAATGGTGATGGAAAAATACAATAAAAAAATTAAAATTAGAAAATAATTAAAAGGATATTTTATAAAGGTATTTCTTACATTTTCATCAATAATCTTCCCTTCCAAAAGATAGTTTATCAGGTAAATGAAAATAAATTAACAGGAGGAAAATGAATTGTTTTGAAACACAAAAATGCAGTTTAGAGAAGTCTAAATATATGTAAAAACACTGGATAAGGCAACATTAGCTATAATTATATTTAATTACATGGTAAAAATGTTTGGGCTCACAAATTTGAGGAAATATATCTTTGGCTTTGGAACATTTTTCTTCTTTTAAAAAATCTTTTGAATTAGAAGATAAGAAGTATAATGTTGTTATATTGAACAGTTAAATTGTAAGTGCTAATAAATTGAGGTAGGACTATAAGGAATAATCCTACACTTAGCAAAACTAAATTAATATGTCTGCCATGAAATTCAGAATATGTAAATTGATGACATTTGAAAATTTTTTCCTTCGTAAAAGTCATGGGCAGGACCTATAAACTGAAAAAATTGAAGAAGTATAAGAAATAAGGCAACCACCAATTTTAGTATACAGATCATTCTGATATACAAAAAAACAAGAAGTCATTAAAATGTGCTGTTAAAGATCAGTGAGGCGTTAAGCAGAATGTGCTGTCCCAAAACGTGTCTCTTTGGTATATGGATAATTTTTAGTCAAAGGCCATTGACAACCTGCAAATGCAGGAAAAGCTGGAAGACAGGGCACAAGTTTTTCTTTCATAAAGGAAATTTACATTTAAAGAGAAATTTCTATTTTTAGAGCTATCTCCCTCTCCTTACCAGGATGAGGAGTCCTTTTGAACAAGTCTTATCGGTGGAAAAGACAGGGTAGTCACACCTAACAAACCTTACTAAACAATCCTTGTTGTCATGTTTTTCCTGACCACCTTTCCTTACTTTGTGTACTTGGTGACGGTTGTTGCTCGTGTAACCTGTGGGTGCTGCTGAGGGGCAGAGTTACTATAACCTCTTGCTTTTGCTGCTTCTGTACTGGCCAGGCTGCAGATAACCATCCACCCTTCCTTAATTTCCCCTCAGAATTAAAGCCCACTTTTTAAAAAAGATTTTATTTATTATTTTTAGAGAGAGGGGAAGGGAGAGAGACATCAATGTGTGGTTGCCTTTCACCTGCCTCCGCCTCCAGATATAGACCTGGCTGGAGACCTGGCTTGCAACCTGATTATGTGCCCTGGCTGGGAATCAAACCAGTGACCTTTGGGTTTGCAGGCCAACGCCTTATCCGCTGTACCATAATGCCCACTTTCTTTAAAGGAGCTAATGAATATGCCAGAGGTCTCACACACACATACACACACACACACACACACTGACTGTTAAATAGTAAAAGCTTTTAAAAATGTTTGCACCTGAAATGACTGCACGCTGAGCTTCTAGTAAACCTCCTAGGACATCTACTCAGTATTAGCACAAGGAGAATGTGCGTCTCCCCAGGAAACTGGAGGGTCCTTCAAGGTGAGACTTCATTTGTTATCCCACAGCTCTTTGATGATACTTTATTATCTGCCTCATTGAATCCGTATTGCATTGTTTGTTTATCTTGTTTCCGTTTTACTAGATTATGAATTCTGGGGGGACTAATTTGTGTCCTTTTCATCCTTGTGTTCCTCACACCACCTAATACTACTTGGTACAAAATAAAGCTCAAAAATCATTTTGTTAAATTGGAGTGATATCTCCTTAAGGTAATTTTATTTATAAAATATTTATACATGGATGGGACTTATTTTATCACAATGATTCACTTTGAAGTTTAAGATGATTGTGAATTAAACTGGAAGACATGGAAAAACTTTATAGCTTCAAACATCATTAGAGGTTTAATAGGATTATACAGTATAGTATGGCAAAATGGCATTTGGAACCTAGTCATTTTCAGATTGTGTTTCTTACATGATGGTAAGATACCACGTGGGGGGGCGGGGTAAAAAAACGGTCTATGGGCCCAAAAGATCTCATATCTTCAAAAAGCCTGCATCCTTTGTACACAAATTTTAGCAGTGATCAATTTAAGTTTGTGCCACTTAATAGAAAAGAATAGCCAAGACGCTATGCAAAACATTCCTCTCAAATAATTGGTCTTTTTGAATTCTCAAAGAGACATGTTTATTCATTTAATTGGTTGTCTGAACTGATGCTTGAGGCAGAAAACCTTTTAGCTGAAGGTGGAAGGAGAATAAAGGAAGTTCTAAATATTACTTATGTTTTATTCTTTTATCTCCATTTCTACAAAGTGCCAATCTTTAGTTCTAGAAAGATTTTTTAAAATGCTCACCTGTTATATAAGTTATATAAAATGGGTTCATTCATATGTATAGGGTATGCTTTTCTTTTTTTCTGATTTGTAACCTCTCTTTTAAAAATAATTGCTCAGCATCAATTTCTAAATAATAAAGGCTTTCTTAATTTCACTTCAGAATTGGTTATTGATTCATTTGGCCATTCTATTAAGATACTAATTTGACATCATTGGAATGATCAAAATTAAGCCTTAAAGTTGAAGAGGATCAGGATGGAAATCCTATCATTCCTGTCTCTATCTCCCAAAAACTATCTAGATTCCTGAGGGCAGGAAAAGCCCAATGTAGAATAAATATCCTTAGCATCCAATTGCTCTAAACTCAGAACAATAGAGGACTTTAATATTTGAACAAGTTAGGGAATATGCAGTTTCCCCAAGAGGCCTAATACTACAACTTATGGAAGCTTATTTTACTAGTAGCAGTCTGAGGTTAGCGGATATCCCTGCAGAATTTCTCCAGTGAAAATCTAGTTATTATGAGGTCTCGTGAATATAGGCCACCTCTGTCTTTCAGAAAGAACTTCTCTTATATTACAGTTACACCTCACTCTACTCTGCTGATGGATGTGGCAAACCTATCTCACATCCAAATTGAGACAATGGAGAGTGAAGAGCACACAGGAATCCCAGTCATTAATCAGGACTGTCTCAGGACACATATGGTCACCACACCAATTAAAATTCTTATACTATATTGGGTTATGTTACTGTATAAATCAGATGATTTGTTTTTTGGCTTGTTTTCTTTTTGAATTAAACACCAGATTGGGAGTTTCTAGAGTGAATATTAGATTGGGAGTTTCTCAAGGCAAGGAATCTTTATTTCATTTGAAGAAATTGCAGAAGAGTCTTATTTATTCCATATACATGTATGTGATAGGAATAAAGGGAATATATAAAATTGATTAAAAGTCTTTCCCTTTCTTTTTCCCCTTCAAATCCTCCCCAAACTCTTTTTCTTTTTCCCTTTGCCCCAGGTTTCTAAGGGGGAAAATGCCTTGTAGCTTGGTCAGCTAAAAGTCTTTGTTGTGCTTACAAGGCCCTTACAATGGTGAATATAGGAGTAGGGACACTGGAAGAAACTGTGAGGATCTGATGATCACCAGTACAGGGAATGTCAAAAAAGAAATGGAGAGAATCTGAGATCGGAAGTCAGGAGTTTTGTTTTATATTTTGCATATAGGAATAATTTAAGAGATATGAGTAGCTGCTGTTTAAAGTGACAGAGGGAGTTGGGAAAGTTTGGCTGTCTAATGTAGAAAGTAATTCCAATACATTTTCAAGTGAACTATAATAAAGGCCAGCAATATTCTGAATTTTTTATGAAGCTGAACTATATCTTTTTTTTTTTTTTTAAGATTTTATTATTTTCAGAGAGAAGGGAAGGGAGAGAGGCAGAGAGGGAAAGAAACATCAATGTATGGTTGATGTTTCTTCTGCCTCCAGCTAAGGATCTGGCTGGAGACCTGGCTTGCAACCTGGTTATGTGCCCTGGCTGGGAATCAAACCAGCCATCTTTGGGTTTGCAGGCCCATGCCTGTCCATTGAGCTACCAGCCAGGGCTATATCTTTTGAATGTAATAAAATACCCCAGTTTATGTATGCTATACTTATTAAGCATATATCAAGTAGCAGGCAATCTATTTGAAGAGGAAATGTTGAATAAAGCATGTGGAACAGATGATGCTTGTTGAATGAAATGAATAATCAATGCAATGGAATGCAATGCAATGCAATGCAAATGGAATAATCTTCCATTTGGAAGATCAGAAAGTTTTTCTGTGCTGGAGAATTTAAGAGAAAGTTGCGTACATTGTGGCCCTTTCCTCAAATATTTTAATATGTGTTTTATTACAAAAGAAAATCATCTGCTCTCTGAATTTTATGGATTTTTAGAGGTGGTGGAGACATTTGCAATCAGGCAGTTGCTATTGTTCTCCGGACAGTTGTTTATTAACCATGTCCTCTACACAAATATGACCCCTAGTCATTATTACAGAACTTCACACTGGGCACAAACCTGGGATCTTTTTCCTTAATGCTCCTGCAATCATAATTTGCAAGAGCGTAAGCCCCATTGTTCATCAGGTACTTTCAAATGTACTACTTGCAATAGGGAACTATGACAGTAGTTCACAAAAATGTTTTTCTAGTATAGCATCAACAATAACAACTGTTCCCTTCAAGTCTTAAGTCCTTCTAGCCGACAGATACTCTTATTTAGCTATTCTCAGCAGGTTTATTACCACTGTCTTCACTTTATCACACCTGCCTCTCCCTCCTATCAGCACCATATAGTGTATTCCCATAGATCTGCCTTTCACATTCACGTATAAACACATTGCATCAGTGAGAATTCTCCATTCACATCATTCTTTTCTCTCTCTTCCTTGGGTCACTAGGAGATGGTATAAATTCTCTGTACTTTTCTCGTGTATTAATTTCAATCGCATTCGTTTTCATTTCAGTTCTAATTTTGACGCTCATTTTCTGTTATTTTTTCTTTTGTTGTGCATAATGCAATCTTTAAGAAAAAATCTTAATATTAATATTCCTGGATTCACCAATATATTTTTTACTGGACCTTTTGAGAAGTTTGTCTAAATCTTAGTAGACGCTGTTGGTGGTTCAGGAAACAGTAGGAAGTCTGGATAGATTTAAATTGGTGTGAGCTTCCAAAGTTACTGAAAGGGAAAATTTGCAACCTTGTTACTGTCAGGTCAGATCCAAGGTGCAAGATGGCAGCTCTTTGCTTCTTATTAAAATTTTGATTTTTATGTAATTTAAATGCTTTTTAATTCAATACCAGCATTTAACATAGAGATTTTGGCTTCTCTTTAAAATATGAAAAATTATTTTTTAAAGTATAGATTGATAAGGCAACAATACACTGCTGACCTCTTTAGAATATGATTTGGCTTGGTCCCTGTCACACGTTTTTATATTTACATTTCCTGCATGACTGAGGTAGGTATTTGAGTTTTTGACATCTCTAGTAAAGCCTTGGAAGCAGCCTGTTTGAGGAGGTGGGGGACAGGGCCATGTCAAGGTGATTACTGCCCTCAAAAGACACATAGAACTTGGAGTGTTTTCCCTGTGGCTCCTTTGCCTTGTCTCCTGCTGTGAGGTGTTATTTTCTTGAAAAATGGTTGATTGATTGACTGAACTCAAGAATCACTGTCACACCTTAATTATAAAAGGCTGAAAACTCAGCAGGGCTGGTGTGGAAGTTGTAACCCTTTCAGCTCTGGGAGTGACAGTTGTGGTGAAGAAGGCAGTGATACGACTTAGACACAGTATTCACTCAAGGGGCTGGGGCCCAGGGCGGGTTCAACTCCCTAGGTTTCCATTTTACTGCTGTTGGATTGGCCATTTCCTAAAAGGGGTAAGGAAGAAACATGGAAGCCACTGTGATTGATCAAAAAGAAATGGCTTCATGCCGTGATCTTGATCAATACTCTTCTTTGGATTCCTGTTGCATGTGAGTAATGTCTACATTCCTCATTAGCTGCTCCCACTGCTTCCTGCCCTCCCTCATCGCACCCCCATTACAATCTTATGTTACTTTATTCTATTCGTTTTGCTGCTGCAGGCAAGAGCTCTAGGTCTCCTGCAAGGTTTGGATGTGTGTGTTAAAGGTTTGGGAGCATCCCTTTGGGGAGGGGGAAAACAAAGCCATTTTAGTGTAATACTGTGCCCTGAAAAACCGTTGGTCTCAGAGCATCTTCTTCAGGTTCCTCCAGCACGTTAGTTTCTATGTTGCACAGGGGATTGATTGGCTTTGGTGGTCCACTTTCATCTTAGTTGTGTCTTGTTTTCCCCTCATCTTTTAGGTCTCAGTTTAAATGTGCCCCCTTTTGAAAGACCTTTGATTATTCTATTCAAAGTAGGTTCACTTATTTATGCTTTATCATGGCATTTTATTTATTTATTTGTCTTTATCATCTACTTCTCTAACTCAGGTATGTATATAAACTTTTTGATCACAGCAACCTTGTGAATCTCCTTTTTAAAAATTAAAAATATTTAAAAACAGTTTTATTATGATTTTTCCATTACTATTTATCTCCCTTATACCCTTTTCCACCTTCATCCATTCCCCTTCCCTCACCACACTGTCGTCTATGTCTATGAGTCCTTTTTTTGTTGCTCAATCCCTCCACCCCAACCTCCATCCCCCAGCTGTCAGCCTGCTCTTCATCTATGAGTCTGTCTCTATTGTGCTTGTTAGTTCAGTTTGTTCATTCCACATATGGTGGAATCATTGGTATTTGTTTTTCTATGACTGGCTTAGTTCACTTAGCATAATGTTCTCTAGGTGCATCCATGCTGTTGCAAAGGGAAAATTTTTCTTATTTTTTATAGCTGATGCTTGTTGAACGAAATTGTGCAAATATACCTGTATTGTTTTATCCACTCATCTACTGATGGACACTTGGACTGCTTCCAAATCTTGGGATTGTAAATAACACTGCAGTGAACATAGGGGTACTTAATAGTGTTTTGGATTTCATCCGTTAAATTTCCAGAAGTGAAATCACTGGGTCATAAGGCAGTTCCATTTTTAATTGTTTAAGATATCTCCACATTGCTTTCCACAGTGGTTGCACCAGTTCGCATTCCCAACAACAGTGCAAAAAGGAAACACACTGAATCAGAGAACATATTCACTAATGCAACATTTGATAAGGGGTTTATATAAAATATTTATAAAGAACTTATAAAACTCAACAACATCCCTGGCTGGTGTGGCTTGGTAGTTTGAGCATTGGACTGTGAACCAAAGGGTCACTGGTTCAATTCCCAGTCAGGGCATGTGTCTGATTTGTGGGCCAGGTCCCCACTTGGGACACATGGAGGCAACCATACACTGATGTTTCTCACCCTCTTGTTGCTGCTTTCAATATAACATGAGATTCTCAAAAAGTGGTGGTAACATTTGTTGCCCTGAGGTTGTAGAACCCAGCATCCACCATCAGTCAGGCCCTTTTTTGTCTGTAGTCCAAATTTTTGGACCCTCTATCTTGCCCTTCCTATTATTGTTCTAGATCTTGGATTTTACTTCAATTTATATTAATTTTTAGCTTACTCTATCCTTGTGCATATATATATATTAATATGTATATATTTTATATATATTCAATATGTCTCTATATTATATATATTCTATATATATATATATATATATATATATATATATATGCACACAAGGATAGAGTAAGCTAAAAATTAATATAAAGTGGAGAAAAACCCAAGATCTAGGACAATAATATATATACTGTGTGTGCGTATATATACACAATTTAGTCACTATATCATGCTTTGAATTTCTCTTACAAATAACCTCAGATGAAAAATACTAGATACCATTACATTTATATGATTTACTTTTGATTTGAGCCTCGTTTAGAAATAGAGCATTGAAGTTTTCAGGTCCTTATTTTGATCACAGTTCCCTTGGTGAGTTACTCCATAGTCATCTCACCTCTTATAGACCTTCTCTCTTGTTTCTAATTTTCCTGGGGCCACAGAAATATCATTAGCAACCTCATTTTTGCTTACAGCATTGTCCAAAATGAGTTCCATGGGAGATCTGATCTCGTCAGACCAAATACCAGTGGTATTCTCTCTCAAAGTATTTTCCTTCACCTTATTACTGGTTACCTTTGATTTCTATCTTTAGCAAATCTTTATTCCCTATAATAGTGCTTGCTGACTATTAAGTTGAGAGAGCTATTTCTGCGATTAAAGTTTCATGGTTTCTTACATCTAAATTCTTTGCTAGAGAGAACACTGAATATTCTCTGGAGGAAAAAATACAGCACAATGATTTTTTGTACAGAAATTTACCATTACAAATTCAAACATGTGCCCTTTCATTAGTACTGTTCAGTTGAGATAGAGTACTGGAAAGACAAACTGCATAGCTAGAATCAGGTTTGCAATTTGTATTTATAATAATAAAGTAATAATAATAATAATAATAATAATATATCAATATATACAGGATTAGTTTTTATCCAGATTTTTATTTTCAAGACCAAATAGAAAATACAATTAAGATAATTAAAACAATAAAGTATATAAAAGTTTAGTCCAACATTATAGTGTTTCCAATCTTCGTATAATTTATTGCCTCTGCTAATATGATCATGTTCTTCAGAATTTTTTTTCACTAAACTAAGGATGTTTTGTGCAATTAAGAATTTGAGGCCCCAGCTGGTGGCTCAGTGGATAGGCACCGACCTGTGAACCCAAAGGTCACTGGTTTAATTCCCAGCCAGGACACATACCCAGGTTGCAAGCCAGGTCTCCAGCCAGGTCTGTAACTGGAAGGCAGGTGAAAGGCAACCATGCATCGATGTTTCTCTCCCTCTCTGCCTCTCCCTCTTCCCCTCTCTCTGGAAATAATAAATAAAATCTTAAAAAATAAAAAGAATTTGAGGGAGAATCTTAATTGAAATAAGAATTGACCACTATATCAAATCAAAGTAAAAACATTTGTTATAACCCTGATATGTGCCTAATTTTGTATTGTTTACTATAAAGAAATATGTGAGGCAGGTGAAAGGCAACCATACATTGATGTTTCTCTCCCTCTCTGCCTCTCTCCTTTCCTCTCTCTCTGGAAATAATAAATAAAATCTTAAAAAAAAAAAAAAAAAAGAAATATGTGACCTTTGTTGCTATAAATATTATAATTTTGACAAGAAAACAAGTAGTAAGTGCAATCCATTATATACATTATCAAGTTCTAGTTTTATAGCACAAAAGCTAAGAGATTCTTAAAAACCTGTATGTTGGAATCTTAAAGGGACATTAATTGGGGAGTATGTGATTTTGATAGTCCTTAAAAGGAGCATAGGATGGGTAAGGGGAAAGAAGGAGAGGACATAGTAGAGAAGTGGTCAGTTTTCATCAAAAAATGGGCAAACATCTTTCTGGGGTTGTAAATTTTTGTCTAACTCCAAATTTCATTAGAGTAACTCTCTACAATATATATAGTGCTTCTTTCAGAACTTGAGGATTTTCAGGTCTCTTGCTATTCATAGAAATAAACAGGCTTGATAAGGTAGTGAACACCAACTGAATTAGAACAAATTCAGTCTTCAATTTTACCACATGTATTTAGGCACAGCCAGAGTTCTGGAAGTTATTTAGATTTTATTTCAATAATGGGATGTTAACTGGTAAGGTCATTTTTTGATTCAGACATGAAGGACAAAATGTTCTGAGCCAGCTAATAAAATAGAGCAAGATATGTAGCCAAGATTGTTTTAGGTACTAGAATCTGAAACTTATTTTTATTGGAGAAAAACAACAATGTAATTTGGTGAAATATGTCACAAGAAAGAATTAACAATGTGATACTGATGTTTTCTGCCTATAATAGGCATCACATTTAAAGTAGCTGCATAAAAGAGGAGATTTTTAACATAAAATAGAAATATTAAAGATTTAGTGGCTTCTAGAAAATCAATAAATATGATTTGAGACTACACAACTTGAAATTTTTCTCTTTTTATCTAAATTGAGGAGCTACAGACCCTTCCTATGTTGCATATGAGAAAGAAATTCAAAGTAGAAATGCATAAATATAAAGAAGATGAAACTAAAGACAGCCCTAGCTGGTGGCACAGTGTATAAGGCACTGCTGGCCTGCAAACCCAAAGGTCACTGGTTCAATTCCCCAGCCAGGGCACATAACCAGCTTGCAAGCCAGGTCTCCAGCCAGGTCCATAGCTGGAGGCAGGTGAAAGGCGACCATATATATATATATCTTCCTCTCTGCCTCTCCCCAACCCTCTCTCTAAAAATAATAAATAAAATCTAAAGAAAGAAAGAAACTGAGCGAGAATAAGGCCAAGGGAAAGACAGAGACTGAATGATCAGCAGAATATGGATTACTAGCTCTTTTCTTTAACCCAGGGATTTTCAAATGCTTCAAGGGGCCTACTGGTAAGCTGCCAAGAACTGTTAAAATGTGCAGCACCTGACTCTTTGGTCAGGGGGGCTGACCTCTTTTCCCTTATTTTGTCAAATGAAAAACAATGACAAAAGTCAACACAATAGTCATCCAGTGTGAATGAATCAAAATTAGACCTGTTTCTTTTTTTTTTTTTCTGTCAGATCAGCAAAAAATATAGGCTATTTTTGGGTGAGTCACAGAATTTTAGTAATTAGTTTATGTGTGCCATGAGATGAATATGGTTGAAAATCGCTGTTTTAACTCAATACTTACTGCTAGGGACTGAATTGTGCCCCCACCCCCCGCATCCCTGTGTTAAAACCATAACCCCCAATATTGCTATATGTATGTAGATACAGACCCTGTAAGGATGCAGTTAGGATTGAATGAGGTAATAGGGGAGATCTTTAATCCAATAGGACTAGTGTCTTTATAAGGAGTGGAAGGGATACCAGAAACCTCTCTTTCTTTCTCTCTGTCTCTGTGTCCACAAAGGAAAGGTCCTATATGGACACAAAGGAAAGATTGTATAAGAAATGAAGTGAGAAAGATGGCCATTTGCAAGCCAGGAACCAACCCAGTTGGCACCTGGTCATGGACTTCCATCTTTCAGAACTGTAAGAAAATAAATGCTGCTTAAGCCACCTGATCTGTGGTATTTTCACATGCCAGCCTGAGCAGCCCTAACACACTCAGTCTGCCAGGAAAGAAAGAGTATGCTTTGCAGAAATGGTTGCGTGTCCAGTAGTTAGGAAGGAGGCGGGGGCATCACCTGGAGAGGGGTGGTTGTGCCCTGGTTCCATTCCCTATGTTGAACTCAGCAGACATACCTCCGAGTTTCAGTCTGGGAAGCAAAGCCCAGAAGGAGCTGAGGAACTGAGAGGTACCTCTCCATTGCATGTTCCCACTTTTGCTTCAACCTGCTGGGTGAGCATATAATTCAAGTACAAAACACCACTGACTGCCCCTCTCCCCAAAATAAGACCTCAAACCAAAAACTCTGTGTGAACATGTACCCATGACTGTGAATCCTGGCTTTCTTGGGTCACGAGGCTGAGAAATACAAAGAATGTAGTGATGACCTGAGATCAGGTAGCACCAAAGTCCACTTGGGGTGGGAGACCAGCAGCTCTGGGGCCAGCAGGCAGGTGTTTTAGCTCCCAAGCATTGATATACCTGAAAAAATTAGGTTTGCTTTCCTTTATGTGATACTATCATTGCATTTGACAGGTCAGTACAACCAAGTCTGAAAACATAATTACATAATCTCCAAAATATATAAAGAACTAATGCGACTCAACAACAGGGAGACAGACAGCCCAATTAAAAAATGGGCAAAGGACCTGAACAGACAACTCACTAAGGAAGATATACAAAGGGCCCAGAGGTATATGAAAGAATGCTCAACATCACTAGTCATCAGAGAGATGCAAATTAAAACCACAATAAGATACCACCTCACACCTGTCAGAATGGCAATCATCAGCAAATCAACAAACAACAAGTGTTGGCGAGGATGTGGGGCAAAGGGAACCCTCATACACTGTTGGTGGGAATGTAGGCTGGTGCAGCCACTGTGGAAAACAGT